>PVLD010019661.1:0-35831 GCA_004027595.1 Dinomys branickii
TGTAATAGCTAAAATGTGGAAGCAACCCAAGTGCCCATCCACAGAAGACTGGATTAAAAAATTGTGGCATTTTTATATAATGGAATATTATTCAGCTATAAAGAAAGACAGTTTGGGGAACTTTGTAGGCAAGTGGACAAAACTGGAGTCCATACTCATAAGTGAAATAAATCAGCGGTACATGTGCAGGCAACGTATTGTATCACTGGTGTAAGAACCCGAGCGTGGGAATATAAACTAAGAGACATGAAGGAAATCTGTTCAAAAACAGAGAACAGATGGGACGAGGGAAAGGATAAAAGAAAGAGACAAAAATGTATGTATGTATATATGAATATATATGTATGCAGGAGGGCTAACATGGTCCTACTGTTGTATTATATCACTTAATGCTAAGGAATAATTGATGACGAGTTATTTGATCAATCTTGTATGTCTGTATGTGTTATCCTGAACACACACTTCGAAGATATCAATATGCAAAGCAGCAACTATTGGTGGTTTTGTTGTTGTTTTTTGGTTTTTTTGTCTTTGGTTTTTTGTTTTTTATGTTTCTCTGTTGTTAAGAGGATTAATTGTCTGACCAATTATGCATGTCTGTATCTGGGTTCATATATATACACTTCGAAGATATCAATGGATAAAGCAATAACCACTGTTGAGATCATGTCACCTTGTCTGTAGATCAGGTGTGATTGTACTATTTTTATGCTAATTTGTGTGTTTGTTAATATGTTTTTGTGCTTTTATTTAATACATATATATATATATATATATATATATATATATAATTAAAAACATACTGACAAAGAAAATCCCAGGGCCAGATGGATTCACAGCAGAATTTTATCAAACACTCAGCGAGGATTTAAAGCCAACACTCCTCAAACTCTTCAATAAAATTGAAAAGGAAGCAATTCTCTCTTACTCATTTCTGGAGGCAAGAATTACACTGATACAGAAACCGGAGAAGGACTCAACCAAGAAAGAGAACTACAGACCAATCTAACTAATGAACATAGATGCAAAGATACTCAATAAAATACTAGCAAATAGAACGCAGTGAATCATAAGGAAAATTATACACCATGACCAGGTTGGATTTATTCCAGGAATGCAGGGATGGTTCAATATTCGCAAATCAATTAATGTAATACACCATATCAATAGAGCCAAAGACAAAAACCACATGATCATCACAACAAATGCAGAAAAAGCTTTTGATAAAGTCCAACATGCATTCATGTTAAAAACCCTAGAAAAAAACAGGAATAGATGGCCTCTACCTCAATCTGATCAAAGCCATCTATGACAAAACAAGAGCCAGCCTCACATTAAATGGACAAAAGCTGAAAGCTTTCACTTTAAAGTCAGGAACAAGGCAAGGATGTTCACTGTCACCACTATTATTCAACATAGTTCTGGAAGCACTAGCCAGAGCAATTAGACAAGAGACAGAAATAAAAGCAATACAGATAGGAAAGGATGAAGTAAAACTATCACTATTTGCAGATGACATGATACTTTACATGGAAGACCCCAAAAACTCCATAAGAAGACTCCTTCAATTAATTGACAAATTCAGCAGAATAGCTGGATACAAAGTCAACACCCAAAAATCAATAGCATTCCTATACACAATCAACAAACAGACTGAGAGAAAATTAAGGAAACCATACCTTGTACAATAGTATGCAAGAAACTGAAATATTTAGGAATGAATCTAACAAAAGAAGTAAAAGATCTATTCAATGAAAACTACAGTACTCTGAAAAAAGAGATCGAAGAGGATTTCAGTAAGTGGAAAAACATTCGCTGCTCATGGTTAGGAAGAACCAACATTGTGAAAATGGCCATACTACCAAAATTGTTGTACAGATTCAATGCAATTCCCATTAAACTACCATTAGCATACCTCACAGATCTAGAGAAAACATTCCTCGAATTCATCTGGAACCAGAAGAGATCCAGAATAGCAAAAGCAATCCTGGGCAACAAGGACAAGTCAGGTGGAATCACATTCCCTGACCTGAAATTATACTATAAAGCTACTGTAATAAAATCAACCTGGCTAAATAAAATCAACTGGCTAAAAAACAGACCTGAGGATCAATGGAACAGACTGGAAGATGCAGACACACCCACAAACACACTCAGCCACCTAATGTTCAACAAAGGGCCAATCAAGCTCACTGGAAGAAACATAGCCTCTTTAATAAATGGTGCTGGAAAAATTGGCTTGCCTCTTGCCAAAGACTGAAAATAGACTAAAGTCTATCACCATACACCAAACTCAAGTCAAAATGGATCACAGATCTCAATATTAAAACAGAAGCACTAAATCTATCGGAAGAGAGGGTAGGTAAAAATCATGAAGACACAGGAGTAGGCAGAGATTTCATGAACAAAAATCAAGCTGCAAGGGAAACACTTCAAAGAATCAATAACTGGGACCTCATCTTACTGAAAAGTTTTTGCACATATAAAGAAATCACCAGCACAGTAAAAAGAAAACCCACAAATTGGGAAAAAATCCTTGCTGGCTGTCCCTTCGACAAAGATCTTCTATCTAGAACATACAAAGAATTAAAAAGCGTGAACCTGTCCAAATTCAAAGACCCAATCCAGAAATGGGCATCTCAGATGCATACACATTTCTCAGATAAAGAAATACAAATGGCAAATAAATATATGAGAAAATGTTCTACTTCTTTAGTCATTCAAGAAATGCAGATTAAAACAACATTGAGATTTCGTCTCATCCCAGTAAGATTTGGCCAGCATTAAGAAATCAACCAATAACAAATGCTGACGAGGATGTGGAGAAATAGGAACTCTTCACTGCTGGTGGGAATATAGACTGGTGAAACCACTGTGGAAATCAGTTTGGAGATTCCTCAGCAAACTAGGTCTAGAGGTCCCATTCAACCCAGCTATTCCCCTTCTGGGTAATTTTCCAGAAGACCTGAAATCATATTACCGCAATTTATGTGCACCCATGTTTATAGCAGCACAATTTGTAATAGCTAAATCATGGAAGCAACCAAAATGTCCATCCACAGAGGACTGGATAAAAAAAACTGTGGCATTTTTACATAATGGAGTATTACTCAGCTATAAAGAAACACAAACTTGAGGCTTTTATAGGCAAATGGTCACAATGAATGACCATACTCATAAGTGCAATAAATCAGATGTGCATGTGCAAACAGTGTATTGTATCATTAGAGTAAGAACCTGAAAGTTGGAATATAAATTAGGAGGCATGAAAGGAAACTGATCAAAAGTAAAGAGCAACTGAGATGAGGAGAAGGAGAAAAGAAGAAAGGGATAGCTATGCATGTATATATGTGTATGCAGGAGGGCAAACATGGTTGCACTATTGTCTCATGTCACTTTATTGTAAGGAACAGTCAATGATTAGTTGTTTGATCAATCTTGTATGTCTATATGCATTACCCTGAACATACACTTTGAAGTTATCAATATGTAATACAATAACCATTGTTAATTCCCTGTCACCTTATGTATAATTCAGTTTTTGTACTGTTCTTGGGCTACTTTGTGTCTGTTTGCTAATGTTTGTGTTCTTTTACTTTTAAAATAAAAAAAGAAAAATCTAATTGTCAGGCATTTCTATATATTCTCAATTCCATATTGCATAATTTTAATCACTCACTTTTCAAGATATGTTCTACTCCTATGGCTAATGTTTAAGCAAAAGAAATGTTATTGTTAACCTAAAAATAGTTATTGATATAGACAATGTTCTACAATGGTCTTACAATCAAACATTTTCAAGTAGATACACAAATACAGGACAATATATTGACCTTTTCTCACCCTTTTTTATTCATATGAACGTTTCTAATTTCTGAAAACACTGGAAATCCACGCACCTAAAAGACCATGAGTTTTACCAAGCTTATAAAATAAACACATGGTAAAACAAGGAATATAATTAAGATCTCTGCCCTCATGGTTGTATCTAATAAATTTTTCATTGCTTCTTCATCTTCTAGTATATGACATTGTGCTATAGAAGAGCGAGTAGATTTTACATTTTTTCTCCAATAAGATACTAGAGTATGAAACGTGGGGAATCAAGACTTCTCCCCAACTTTCTATGCATCTAAAACTTACTAATTACATTAAAGTTTAAAAAGAGGAAAAGGTGAATTGGAACTGAGTGACTATGAAGACTGTCCACCAGCATACAAAAAGTTTATTTTGAAACTCACTGAGGATGCTAAGCATGTTTCTGATCATCATTATGATTTTTTTTGTTCTACCTAGTACAACTGAATTCCACAGGATTAGATTTAACACAAAATAATATTTGCAGGTAATGTCAGTAAAACTGGACCTGACAATTGCTTAAAAGGAAAGCTAGTTATTTTATACTGCCCATTATTTGATATACAGTTTGCAATCAGAACGCATATATGACAAAGTAGTGGCAATAGAGAAGAGTGCATGGAGAACTGGGGTGTTCTTGTTCCTACATTGCTGAGGGTTACCAGCATTTAGAGATGTACTTCATGCTCTAGTCTCATTTTTATCCTTGATCTGACCTCTGCTTTTGAGGACATTCAAAGCAGTATTCACATAGCCTCGTCACCAACTCCCTGCCTGTGGTCATTGTCCACTCCTGTGTAACAGACTGCTATGCTTCAGTCCATAAAACAACACATATTTTGATCTCATAGGTACACGGTCAGGAGTCTCAACACCACTTTGCTGCATTCTGTGCTTCTGTATCTCTTGCAAGGTAGCAGGCACAGTGTTGACCAGCACTCCAGTCCCTGTTGAGGCTCTGGAGTGGAAGTGTCCACTTCCAAGTTTGAGTGCGCTGGAGCTTAAAGCAACACCTTGCAAGATGTCAGAACCAGCAGTCAGGTCCTCGCTGTGTCTGATGGTCAGAAACCACTCTGGATCTGTGCTGGAAGGACCTCTTCACCAGGCAGCGAACTTTATCAGGTCCAGTGAAAGAGTCACTAAAGAGTATAGCGCCGAGGTAGAAGGTATAATCTCATGAACGATAACCATGGAGTGCTCTTTCTCTTCGTTTGTCATATTGCACTAGAAGCAACTCACAGGCCCACCCATTCTTACAGGGAGGGGACCACAGGAAGGTGTGAATACTAGGAGACAGAGCCATATTGGGGGCCTCCTGCAACTGACCTGATGCAACCCTGATCACACCTAGGGATCAGGATCCACAGTTCTATATCAGTCATTCATTATCTCAGCCTAGAATCACATTTTTAGAACTTCTTTCCCCTCTGCTACCCCAGATCAGGAGCTTTATGTTCCCCCTATTTCTTAACTGATTACTTGCTAAGAAATTGCTAAGAAATCAGTTATTTTCCATCTATCACTCCTTCACCCTCCTAACTGTACACAACTACCTTTGGATTCCTGAATAAATCACTGCTCTTTGTGAATATTTATTGACTCCCCACTGCTGAATATCTAGGCCTTTTGACAATTGGTAAGATGAATATTCTAAAAATTACTATTGCTTTGTATTTTACTGTAATAATGCTCATACCACATCTGTAATGACCCATAGACTAATATCTGCTTCTCAGGCCTCATGTGTGGAGTATGTCTCTTTGTTCCAATTTCCTGGAAAATCCACTCCAAATCTCAGTCCCATGTGGCAGTACAGTACCTGCTGTGCTTTTTGTCCTTTCAAGTCTGCTTGGTCTCATGACTGTACGCTGTTCTAATCTGACCCACCCTGAAAATGCTGGCCATGTGACCTGATACAGATTAAGTTGCTAACAATAAAACCTTTTCTCTTCCACAAATACTTCCCCAGTTGAAGTTTCATTTCTAATTATAATATTTACAAGAATCTCAGAAAATTCAAATACTTATTGAAGCCCAAACCTATAATGATGGAGACAAGAGGATTTAAATCCAGTAGGTATTTAAACCTAGAAATTTCAGTCACTCGGTAGTGTCAATTTTATACATAGGTCAGGAGAGAGAAGATTGTTAGTTCTCTATAGGGTCCAAGATTGTTTTTAAAAGTAAAGCTTTGTTTCAATCTTTTGTTTCTGCTCTTTCCTGTGCCTCAGATAGCCTGTTATTTCATCCACTTTTACGAGCCAAGTCTCGTCTGTACTTGGGAGGAGTATGCCCTCCTTGGAACCCTTTCCAGCGCGATACCCCCGCATGCAGAGCAGACCTCAGCAACCCCACAGACGCATGGAGACGGCCCCTGCGGTCGTGTTGCTTGCTCACTGCTGCCGTGAGCCAGAAAACCATCTCCGCTCCCCTAACCCAAGCATCTAATGCTCATGTAGGAGTGTCTTTGGGAGACCATTTTCAGCTCTCAGCTCCCTTTGAAGATTATTTCTGTTAAAGAATATCATTTTTCCCAAAGTCGTGCCTCTTCCCTGAGCAGCTTATATGTAATGAGTGACCAAGAAGGGGTATGAAGACCAGAACACTCATCATTTGGGAAATTTTGAACATTTATCCAGCTTGAAGTTTGTCAAAATCTTTCTCTGGAACTTGATCATATGATGGTCCTATTTTTAATTTTTTGAGGCGCTCCGTACTGCTTTCTGTAGGAGTCGTGCCAGTTTACATTCCAACCAGAAGTGTGCATAGCCTCTGGTTACCTCACAACTCTTCTAGCGTTTGTTGCCTCTGGATTTGTGTGTGTGTGAATAGCCATCCTTATGGGTGTGAGGTGACATCTGATTGTGTTTTGGACTTGAGCTTCTATTCCAATAATTTTAAAAGGAAGAAAACTGTGTACACATGCTGTGAAAGGGTTATGAAACAAATTGCAGAAGAAATGACTGCTTCTGAGCACTCTTTAAACCATGCCTTTATTTTTGAAGCTAAGACTTACAATATCTTTACATTGTTTTCTGTTAACCAATTTAATTTTTGCAGGCTTGTCACTGTACCTTTGTAGCACAGCATTTAGCATCAAGAACACTGTGAGATAAAAAGCAGAGAGAATACACATTCAACATGGATAATTTTAAACTTTATCAGACAATTTCTTCCCATAAAGAATTTATAACTTTCTCATTTCTAATCAAATTTCCTGCCATAAGAACACGTTCTAATTAGAGATGTGTGCTCCTAGCAGGGTATTCATCCCAGACCAATGTGTGGTGAAACATTCTAATCCATTTTAAGCATGTAATTTGTTTTTGTACTCAAATTCTAAGCAAAGAGCAGCTGGATGTCATTGGAGAATTTTCTTACACAATTAGGGCGCATTAAGTTAAAATAGGAATTCGTTAGGTGAAACAAAAGATCTTTAATTAGAAAATATTAATCTAGGACATGCAGTGAGCAAAATGAAGGACCACCTACTCTAATTGTACTTATTAAAATGGTTGACTCCAGAAAAATTACTACCATCTCTATTCCATCTGTTCATAGGCTTTAACAACCCTCATTTCCTAAAATCAAAAGCCAAGGATTTGTTTGCCTATACATCCACTTATTTACGCATTCATATTACAAGTATTAACTATTTCTGAGCAAGCCACCGTGCTTTGTGCTAGAGTATCAACAGATATAAGCCTCTAATCTTGTTTTCAAAAGTTGGCCAATGGTGTAAAATAATTTCGAGAGATTCTTTAAGGTCATTTTTCCTTTGTCTCAGGAAAAGAATAATAACTTATAGAATAGTTTACTTTTGTTTCTAAAATAAATATGGTAGTTAAATATACCTACTACATAACTGTTGCCACAGCTTGTGTGTTATTGTATAATTACAAGAACTGAGAAAAGGCAGACCATTTTTAACGCTTGTACATCTATGCCAAAGTTGTCTGTATTCCAAATTCAGAGTGAAAAGCTGAGAGAAGATATTGGTGCTATAAAAGGAAAAAAAGGCACTATTCAAATTTCAAATTATTTAAAAAGAAAATGTAAAATGATAAATTAAATGTCAATAAATGACCCATGTACATAGACATGCATGCACACACACATACACTCACTAGCACAGACACACACAATGAGTTGAAAGCTACCTTCTATTAAAGTCCACATTTTGACTGCATTTTATGACTTCCTCTTTGTCACAATTAGGTAGAGACTGTTCCTGAGCAGTTGCTGATAGTCTCTGCCGACTCTGCCCTGGCCTCCTCTCCACCTTCGCTTCATCTCTGTGATCCCTGATCTACGTGGTGCAGTGAGAGTGCACACTGAGCACACCTGCAGGAGACAGAAAGGTGGGGTCCAGTGGCCTGAAGGAGATGGTCTCTAAAATGCACTGGGGGAAACAAAGCACTGGGAGGGGAACCCAGGGAAGTGGGAAGAGGGAGAGGAGGGAAGGGAAGTAAAAGGGATCAAGGTGCACTGTATAGATGTAACAATACCCCACGATGAAGGTATGCATTATGTAGCCTAAACATATACTAATAAAAAAGCGAAAACAAAACATACTGCCATTCGTACACACACACACACACACACACACACACACACACACACACGGTCCTCCATACTGAGGTGAGTACAGCCAGTTTCAGATTTCCAAAGAATGGACCTACACATACACAGACACCTATGTACATACAAACATGTGCAATAGAAATTATTTACCTCAGCAGATCAGAACCTAATGCTAACCAAAAGAGGCATCATGTGTTTTATAAGTATTCTCCGTCAAACGCAGAAGCTAGATTAAACTCTGGTGGCACAGAAAGCCCTAGTCTTGGAGCTACTGCAGCAGCTGCTGACTACAGGTGACCTCACTGAAGGGGTTCTGTGATGACGCAGCCTCAGCGTAGACTGCTAGGGGAAAACGTCCACGTGGGGACAGAAATGCTCCCTGTGGTCCCCGAAGAGATATCACCAGTTTCAAAGCACGTTTGTCCTGGAAACAAATCTCAGAAGCCCAGCAATGACAAAACTGATGCTCGTGTGAAGAGCAGACGAGCAGCCCCAGGGAAAGCTGCTCCTCCACGTGTCATCAGAGATGTTTGTGATTACTGCTTGGTAATACCTTGTCAGCCGCATTCCACCTGTCTGTTAAAAGAGGCTGCATTAAGAGATTTTGCCTGTAAACAGTTGACTCTGAGCTCATTTCAAATCAGCACAGCGTGGGAGAAAGTTATAAATAATGCATGTAGTTATGCCGCAAAATGGTTTGCGTGCATGCAAAATGAACGGCCACATTGCATAGAGTTTATCAAAGGTTTGTTTACATTTGTTCACAACTGGGTGGCTGCTGAACACAGACACATGTATAAATATTAACCAAGATGCATCTTTCAACAGATCTGACTAATTATGGTGCTGTAACATAATTGGAAACCAGGAGACCACTGTCTAGCTTACAGAGAAAGCATGAGCAGGCTCTGCAGACAATGTTCTTAGCATTTTCACCATGCATTTAGAATAGAGAATCCATCTCTTTAGTGCTTAAAGCTATGAAAATAGTTCCTCAAATAAGAGCTTTGTTACCTTAATAGGAATGTGTGGTTTATAGTTCTGAAAACTCAGTAAGATATTTTAGCATATTTCTTCAAACAAATTTGGTAGCCCCATCACTAATACATTCTAAATTTTTTATTTTATAGTGAGAGAATTGTTATATTTTTAACTAATCATGGTCATTTTAGAAGTCAAATTTCTGTAGAATATTAACAAATGAAAGTTTTACAGGGAAAAATTGAAATCAAGAGCATCAATTGAGGAATGAATAGAAAAGATGTGGTATTGCTATACAATGGAATACTACTCAGCCATAAAAAAGGTAAACTCAAGGCTTTTATAGGTAAATGGATGCAACTAGAGACCATACTCATAAGTGAAATAAGTCAGACTCACATGTGTAGACATCACATTCTCTCCCTGGTGTAAAAACATGAAAGAGTAAATAAAACCCAAAATGTCCAATAGATAATAGGAAAGGGAAAGAAATTGCTCAAAGGAAGGAACAACTGGGATGAGGGAAAGAAGAAAAAGAAAATATTAGGGCTTTATATACATATATATATATATATATATATATATATATATATGGATAGGTGGCATAACTGCTGATGTCTGATGGTTTATTGAGGGGAACAGTTAATGATTAAAAGTTTTTTTCATATTTTGACCAAATTTGCATGCCTATGTCTGGTAATCTGAGCAATTTATGTGCAGACAACAATTTGCAGTATAACAACCAATGGTGAATTCCTACAGTCCTGTCTAGTGAAACTCTGTATTGTCTCTAATGTTCTTTTAAATTATTATATTCTTATTCCCTTTAATGGTTTGATCAATCTTCTATTCTTTCATCTGGCAATCTGAGCAAATTCATTGAAGATAACAATATGTAATATGACAACCACTGTTAATCCCTATCATTTGGTTTGAAACCCTGCATCATTTTTAATATCTTTGCTTTGTTTTGTTTCTACTTTGCTATTGCTCTCTTTTTGTACTACTTTCTTTAAAATAAAAAAAAGAGAAATAACATTTTAGTCTAACAGCCATGTTATATTAGATTTTCTGCTATCATTTCTGAAATACATTTAAATCTCTATTTATCAGTTGGTTACCTTTGTCTATTCATAAGGTATTAAATGATATAAACCCTTATTTGAATTGTTACCTTTCAATAAAATTAAAGTAGAAGGTACTTGTTGTAGATGGATTTCATAGGTTATTTATGTCTAATCTCTAGTCATTAGTCACTGTCCAGACTATCTAGTCATCATTAGTCACTGTCCAGACTATCTAGTCATCATTAGTCACTGTCCAGACTATCTAGTGCTTAGGTATATCTAACTGTTAGAACACAATTATATGACAATCACATAAACATAAGCATGAAAGAGAATCTTCGTTATCTGGCTTGTTGTCTCATGGCAAAGTACATCTAACTTGATAAGCTATTTTACAAAGCTGTGGAAAAGCTTAGACATTTTCTCATTTTGAAGCCAGATAATTTTTAAAAAGTAGCTTTTGTGATCATATAGATTAATGAAGTCAAAAACGTAACTATTTCTAAACCCACTGGTTTCCCAGAAATTCTACCTCAGCAGACCTTTCAGTGTAGCAAACCAAGGAATAAATTCTCTTTTTCCACTAAAATCTTGGTTCTCTTTGTATGAGAGGAAAAGGTTGACCCATTCTATTAAGAGTAACCCTGTTATGGGAATGTTATTATTGTTAGTGTTAAAAATCATTTTTGATTCTTTATTACTTTGTTTCCTTGTTTTCCCTTTGGATACATTATACCTGAGGAAGCATAACAGTAATTCTAGACCTGATCTGCATGTTTTGAGCACATACCCAAGGGTTCATGTGTCGGAAGCTTGGTCCTCAATGTGGCAGTGTGAGATATATTAGGACCTTCAAAACACAGCATCTGGTGGAAGGGGCTTAAGTCACAGAAGGTGCTGCCTTCAGAAGGGATTAAGGGACCCAGTTTGTTATAACTGGAGTTTGTTACAAAAAAGCAAGACCGGCCCCTCCCTGGTCTCTGCTTTCCTACCTCTCATGTGATCTTTCCCTCTCACACACCCCCACCATAATGTTACTCTATTATAAATGACATTTTGGCACTGTGTGTCCACAGAGAGAAGGAAGCCCTCACTGAAGCTGGCACCGTGATGTTCAGATTATCAGCCTGCAAAGTTGTGATCTAAATAAAACATTTTTGTTTATGGATTATGCATCTTTAATACATCTAGTTATATCAAACTACTCATCTATTTGGCCTAACATAGGATATCAGATGTGAATAAAAACACATATTCACTCCATATTGTATAACACTCTGTAACAGAAATAGGATCTTTTTTTTTTACCCAACTGGCAGAAGCTGGGGTATTATCTTCCAACAGAAATTCTGTAATTTGTTCAAGTAAAAAAGTCACAGCCATGAACCAATTAATGGATGAAACAGTGCTTTAAAAATGTACTCTGTTGCAGAGTTGTTTCTGCCGAACACCCTAAGGTGGCTCTTGGAAAGACTGGAATTTGAGCTAGCCTAGGGCTGTTTCACAAAAGATGGATAGTTAGAGAGACGAAGTATGCATTGACCTACAGCCAGCAATAAAGGCACAGAAAATGCATTTTGTAATATAGGAAAATTTAATCCACTTATAATGCATGCATACTTAAATATGTAAAATTGTTTCATTAGATAAGATAGAGGGCTTTTCCCAAGGTAGGTAGCAATATTGCTATAATTTGATCTTAGTATATTTTAAAACCTTTCAAATAGTTCCATATTTTATTACATACTGGTAGATTTAAAAAAGGCAAAGGAAAGCAGTACAATTTTATTCCTACTGAGAAAAACCTTAAAATTATTTTCCTTTTGGAGAGTAATCATTTCACAAATCGTAAATATATTTTGAGTCAATATAAGAGATATTGCAAGATCATAAATATACAAGTAGTTGTAGATTTTATATTTAAAATATAAATAATTAATTAGATATCGTAATGACCAAGTGCTTGTCCCATTCAGTGTCACCATGGCTACTTGAGAAGCTCCAAGGCGAGCTCAGCATGCGCTTCCTCCTCGGCACACCGCCAGCCTCTTCCCCAGCTCCTATAATATGCCCTGCATCAGGTGCTCACTCCATAGACGTGGAAGGGATCACATGTGAGTTTGTTCTAGAAATAGCTTCAGGTAATAAGGAAAATTAAGCTAATGCGTGTTCATTACCCAAAGTGACTTTGTGGAAAGGGAATGAAGACTGCTTTCATTAAGAGGTCTCATGAAAAGGGAGGATGGAAAAAATCTATAGGAGCGAAAGGAAATTTTTATTTGTTTAGAATGCCCAGGGTTGAAGACCCTTCTCCTGTTTCTGGCTGACCAAAAGTGAATCACAGACCTTCAGGTGATGAGTGACTACATATTTTGTATAGAGTTTGCATTTCAGGTTTAAGTTTTAGTGTTAAACCTGATGCCAAAACTTAGAAATCACTGACCTTTGCTGGTTCGTGTATCAGTAACAAAATTTTCTAAAGTTCTTCAATTTTGGTTTTACCTTCAAGGATCTAATTTCATTTTCCATTTGATATTAAGCAGTTAGGTATTTAATTAAGCACTTACTAAGTGCAAAGTTCAGTTTCACATTGTGTAATATTCAAATAAATAGCTTTAATATTTAGTATTTATCTTGGAGGAGCTAGTAGAGAGAAAAGATAAGCAAACATAGAATAGTTAATTAAGAGAGGTAAGTACCATAGATCTCAAGAAAATATTATTCTAGGGTCTTGGGGATATAACAATTCACTACCACTGGCATGGCCTTATACAATATCACAGAGGAAAACAATGTACCTTCAAAGAAAGATCTGAATTTGCATGATGAGGCGAGATAAGAGTGTACTTACAAATGCTGGAATACAGTTATGGCATGAGAATCACCAAGTCTGGAATGACCATGAAATGTGTGAAGAAAAGCATGGATTAACCTTGCCGAGAGAGGCTCTTTTATGGAGTAGGGGATATGATGGGGAGATTACAGTTATGTTCAGCAGGTAGAGAGCCTTAAATGACAGCCCAGGCTTTTAAGACAATTCTGTAAACTGTGGTTGATGATATGATGAAAAGAAGCATTTTTGAACCATTTTACCTGATGTGCATGCATTTGAGGTGGGATGTAGTAGAAGCAAGAAACCAATTGGAAAGTTCTTAGAGCAAACTAAGCACAAGACAATAAAAGCCACAGTGGCAGCCACAAGAGTGAAAAGAGGAGATGGGTAGGAGTGGCATTTTGCAAGAGAAATCAGTGACACTTTTTGACTGTATGAACTTGAAGGAGCACTTTAAGAGTTGTTTCAAGAAAAATCAAAACTAAAAGAAGTCTGACCACCACTGCTTGAGAAGATGACTTCTAAGACTTTAACCAAAATTTCACTCCTTATGTCTAAATAAAATGTTTGCCTTTCACGCCTCCCTGGCTAAACAATCACGTCCAACTGCTCCCATCTATTTAAAGTCTCATCATTTCTTGGGAAACTGCATGACTGCTCCATGCCATGAGCAGGTTCTTCATTGGGACTTCTGGGATGTTTATTTCTCTATTATATAAATCGGTTATTAATTTCATCTTCATATTTTATGGTAATTTTTGCATGAATCTTTCCTCCCACCCTAATTTCCCCCACTACGTATCACAAACACTAGCACTTAATTAAATAGCAACTAGTGAAAAATAAAAACACATACATAAAGGTAATTAGCATAAATAAACGTATCCCTCTAACTAGTGCACAGGAAAATGAAATTCCCAGAGGATGTAAGTGCATTAGCCTACTGGTAATAAATCTTCAAACCCTTAATCTCTTCTGAAATTTGAAGCTGAAATTATTACTAGGTACTCAACTACTATTTATTTTAAAAAAAAGAAAACCTGGGAAAATGTGGCATATGTCCACCACTGTAAATGAACGATTAAAAAGCCTTTTCTAACAGTCACAAAGGAGCTAAACACTTCCTATACTGTACAAAGAGAAACAATTCAATGATGTCTTTGTGCTGCTCAGAATATCGAACAAAGTTACTTTCTGCTTTTGAGTTTGCTCTTTGGCCTTATGTAAAAAGTTAGCACAGAAATTGCTTTGTGCTCAGCAAAAACCAACCTGTTAATTCCACTGACTGGAATCATTGAAGGTCAAAAGGTAAAAACCACCTGCTGTGTCACATTTTCACAATTCAGAGATTTCCCCTGTGCTCAGCATTTATGTGCTGGTTTCTTTTTGTAGAACATGTGCTTCATTCTCCGGTGACCAACTCTTGATTAACTTGCATTTAGTAAACAGTCATTTCCTGAGACTCATTGGGTTTGTAGCATAGTATTAAAGGATTTGAAAGAGGGCATAATGAGCAAAATACATGCATAGAAGTCAGCTGAAAACCCTAAAATAATGGCAAATATACTAACCTGGGCATTGCATTTCTTTTTTACTCTCTCTCGTTTTTGAGTTTTATTAGTGTGTCTTTTCAGGACTTTACTCGCTGTAGAGAATTGGTAATGGACGTGACACATTTCAGCCCCCTTCTCTTTTCCCCCTTCCTTCCATCCCCCTTGTATTGGCCAGCATCAGATTTATTTATTTTACAATCCCTCACAAAGTTAACTATCATCTACATAGACCGAAAACCAGAATAACACACCAGAGAATATATGAAACATGTAAAATAATTCTAACAATTCACAGTGCACTTTTAGATACACTGTCTACACTGGATGGCAGCACCTTTTTCTCCTTTTTTCCTTTTATCTGTCTTTTATTTCATATTGACTTTTTCATACAAAAGAAACCATGTGCTATTGAAGCTTGTTATCTGTCTGAGTTATTTCACTTAACTTGGCCTTAGGATGCAACCTTGTTCCTACAAATGACAAGTTTATCCATCTTTGTGGCAGTGTAGTACTCCATCGCATATAAATATCACATTTTTAATCTGTTCATCTGTTGAGAAACATATAGGTTATTTCCAAGACTTAGCTGTTAGGAATTGTGCTGCTACAAACATGGGTAGGCATACATCACTGTAGTATGATATCTTTGACTCCTTTGTGAAGATACTAGAAGAGGAACAGCTGGGTCAAATTGAAATTTCTAGTTTTAGTTTTTGAGGAATCTTCATTCTGATTTCCAAAGTGGTTATATTGATATAGGAAAATAAAAACTCCCAACCTGAATGATATCTGAGATGAGTTCATGTTCTCTAAAATTGAAGAATGAATTTTAGGAACAATGGAGGTTAAGAGCAGAACATATTTATTGAGAGAAAGAAAGCTTCTGTCCAAGAGAGGGACAGAAGGGGGCCCGAGTGGGTTACCCCCCCCCCTCGACTCTGTCTTTTCTATGGACTTTTATTGAGAAAAACCATGAGGTAGGTCCAAGGTAGGGGGAATGGACGAAACTATGGTCAGCAAATAAGACTACAAGTATAATTATTCAGGTAAAACTGAGTAAACTGGGAACAAATGGGGAAGCGAGTACAGTCACGTAGCAAGCGGCATGAATACAGAATGGGGGCTTTTCCTGTGGCGGTCGGGCTAGCGACTCTTCCTGGCTTTTAGAAAGTGGTTGTTACTTATTTAGAATATCAATCCCTGACATTTACACCTAAGGAAGTGTATGGGTGCATTTGTTTAGCCCCTTTTGTCTTGAGGTCTGGCCCACAGGTATCTTATCTTTTATGTTGGCTCCTTCCAGGGCCCTGTCTGACTGCCTATAATTTTCTATCTAACTCAGCTGCCTATAACAATATTAGTTTACAGCCAGTCTCATCAATAATGGAGGAGAGTTCCTTTCTCTCCATGGGTTCACCAGCATTTGTTATTGGTTGATTTCTTGATGGTAGCTACGCTTCCTGTAGTGAGTTGGAATTTTTTTTTTTTTGGTGTTTTTGAGAGAGGGTCTCAGTATGCAGTTCAGGCTGGCCTTGAGCTCACTTTGTAGCCTATGGAGAAGGACATTCTTTAGTCAATCTTTCAATGAATTACCTCAGACTTGACCAGGCCATATGACTGTTTCTGGAGAAACTCTATCAAAGGCATTGGTGTAAAGGAAATGATTGCAGGACCTGTGTCCCTGTGGAAAGCCTCCAGACAACACTAGATGCTTTGCTGAGATATGCCCCAAAGAATGATAACATGAGGGCTAACTAAGGCAAGTCTCATTTCTGTGATAACTGAGTTCTATTGTCCTTGCTAAACCTGTTGATATCTTCCCATTTGCCCTGTTGCTTCCTTTGTTCTTTCTCAATAAAAGGTTACTGAAAATGGTAATTGGGGCTTCAGTCCAAGATGCTGCAACCTCCCTGATCCCATAACTGTCTCTCTCTTGTCTTTCTCTTCATCCAAGGACATCTCATTCCCCATTCTCAGGACCTGTCACCCCAGACAGAAACAGAATATAGACCAACAGTAGCACAGGCTGGCCTCTAACTCACAATAACCCTCCTGCCTCAGCCTCCCAAGTGCTGGGATTACAGCTCACCTGTTTTCATTTCAACGTCTTGAATGGCCAATGATGTTGAACATTTTTTCATATATTTTGTGGCCATTCGTACTTCTTCATATGAGAAGTGTCCATTCATTTCAGATGCCCATTTTTGGATGGGTCTTTAAATTTGGGGAGTCAAATTTTTTTTAGTTCTTTACATACTCTAGATATTAGTACTTTGTCTGAGAAGTGGCTGGCAAAAGTTTTCCTGTTCTGTAAGTTGTCTCTTCACTCTGTTGGTGGTTTCCTCTGCCATGCCAAAGCTTCTTAATTTAATATCATCCTGGTTGTTGATACTTGTTATTATTTCTTGTGCAACCAGGGTTTTATTCATGTTTTTACCTACACTCACGTCTTCAAGAGTTTTACCAATTTTGTCTTCTAGTAGATCATGTGCTTTCATTCTAATGCTTAGGTTTTTGATCCATTTTTATTTAATTTCAATTCCTGGTGAAAGGTTTGGGTCTAGATTCAATCTTCAGCATGTGGGTAGCCAGTTTTCCTGGCACTGCTTACATAAGAAGCTATCTTTCCTCCAGCAAAGAGATTTGGCCCTTTGTCAAAAATAACAGCTGACTGTGCTTGGAGTTTTTTCCTATCTTCTATTCTGTCCCATTGATCCATGGGTCTGTTTGTGGGGTTTTTTGTTTCGGTTTTGGTTTTGGTTTTGGCTTCATGTTTGTTCTGTTTTGTTTTTTATAAAAGTAGCTTTGTAGTATAACTTGAATTCCTGGATTGTGATGCCCTGTGCCTCGTCCTTGTTGCTCAGAACTGCTTTTGCTACTGTAGGTCTCTTCTGGGTTCATATAAATTTTAGGACTCCTTTCTCCAGTTCTTTAAGAAATGTTATTGGTACCTTGATTGAGATTGCATTAAACCAATACAAAAGCTTTGAAAGTATGACCATTTTAACTATAGTCATTCTGCCTATACAGGAACAGGGGATATATTCCCATTTGCTGGTATCTTCAATTTTTTTGCAAAGTGCTATAATTTTCATTGAAGAGGTCTTTCACTTCCTTGGTTGGGTTAATTCCTAAGTCTCCAGGCTGGAGGTACAGCTCAGTGGGGTAAGTGTTTGCCGCTAAGCACTAAGGCCCTGTGTTTGATCCCCGGTCCCCGGGGGAAAAAAAAAAAGGAACGGTAATTCCTAAGTCTTTGGTTTTACTTGATGCTATTGTAAAAGGTATTGTTTCCCTAAATTCCCTCTCAGTATATGTTATTGGTATACAGAAACACTATCGATTTTTGAGTGTTGTCTTTGTATCCTGCTATCCTGCCAAATTTGATATTAGTTTTAATCTTTTGGTAGAGTTTTGGGGGTCTTCTATTAGAGGATTGTGTTGTCAGCAAATAATGATAATTTAGCTTCTTTTGCCACTAACCATATCCCTCTTATTTTTGTCTCCTTTTAAATACTGTAGCTAATATTTCAAGAACTTTATTAAACATGAGTGGTGATAGTGGACGTCTCTGTCTTGTTCATGATCTTAAGGAAAAGCTTTCTTCCTCTGTCCATTTAGTATGATGTTAACAGTTGGTTGGCCATAGATGGTTTCTATTGGGTTGAGATAAAGATGTTTTATACCTATTCAGTGCTTTTATCATGCATGGATTTTGGATTTTATCAAATGAATTTGCTGTGTTTATTGAGCTGATTGTGTGATTTTGGTCTTCTGTTTATGTGGTGTATTTATTAACTTGCACATATTCATTGTTCAATCATCCCTGAAATGAATCCTACTTCATGATGACATATGATCTTTTTGATGATTTGCTGCATTCTGTTTGCCAGTATCTCAGTGACGCTTTTTTGCATCTGTGTTTACTAAAGAGATTGGATTGTAATTCTGTCTTTTGGTTGGATCCTTTTTTGGTTTTGTGATCAGGGTAATACTTTCTTCCGAGAATGACTTTGGGAGTACATTTTCCCTTTCAGTTTCATTAAAGAGTTTGAGGAGTACTGGCATTACATCTTTTCTGAAGTTCTTATAGAATTTTGCAGTAAATATGTTACATTCTGGGTTTTTCTTTGTAGTTTTTTTTTTTTTTAATTCTTCAATTTCACTGACTGACATTAACTTATTTAGAAGTTTTGTATTGTCTTGGCTCAGCTTTAGAAGTGCATATGTATCTGGGAATTTTCCATTTTATTAGAGTATAGGTTCCCAAAATAGACCCTGGTAATCTGGGTTTCAGCAGAATGCACTGTGATTTCATTTTCTGCATTTCTGATTGTGCAGGCCTCTTCTTCCCTAATTTTGTAAGGTTGCTAAGGGTTTGTCAACTTTGTTTAATCTTTCAAAAAACTCAGTTCAATTTATTGATTCTTTGTAATTTTTAGGTCTCAATTTCACTATTTTCAGCCTTGATCTTTGTAATTTAATTCCTTATATTAGCTCTATGTTTGGATTGTTCTTTTCCTAGGACCTTTAGGTGCATCACGAGGTTATATATTTGAGCTCACCCAGCTTTTCTGATGTGGGAGTTCACTGCTGTGAACTTCTCTTAGGCTACTTTCATCTCATTCCATAGGTTCCAGGGTGTCATACTTGCACTATGATTTTACTGCAGAAATTGTATGTATGTTACTGAGAAACATGTGCATTCTCCTTATGTTGGACAGGACACTTTGTATATATCTATTAAGTTCATTTGTTCAAAGGTTTGATTCAACTCTGATATTTCTTTTTTGCTTAGCTACTCATCCTGCCAGATGTACTCATTCTTTTGGACTTACTGAGACTCTTGGCTTCATTGACCCTTTCTAGGATATCCTTGGTTTGATGGTCATGTGTTACTTGAGGTGCTACTTGTCATAGAATTACTTTACTTTTCCATCAATTTTAAAGGAAAAATTTGTAGGATACACAAGTTGGGGTTGGAAGTTGTTACTTTTTGGACTTGCAACACTTCATGCCAAGCCCTGTTGATCTTTAAATTTTGTGTACAGAAGTCTGCTGTGATTCTAATTAATTTTTTTATTTTAAAAAACAAAAGAATAAAAACATATTTAAAAACAGAGATACATTTACAAAATAACACTAACACAATAGAAGCAAGACTGAAATTCAGACAAGGTGAAAGGAAATTAACAATGGTTGTGGTATTACATATTGATTTCTTCGAAGTGGTTACTCAGGAAAACAAATACAGACATGAAACATTGATCAAATAATTAATCATTAACTGTTCCTTTCAATAAAGCCATGTAAGTCAGGGGTACAACTATGTTAGCTATCCTGTATATACATACATACATAAATTTCCCCCTTTCTTTTCTCTTTTCTCTCATCCAGTTGTTCCTTACTTTTGAACATTTTCCTTTTGTTTGACAATGTTTATCATACCTCTTATTTTATTCACTCTTTCAGGTTCCCACATCAGTGAGATAATACATTGTTTATACATGCAGGTCTGATTCATTTCTTTTATGATTATGGTCTCCAGTTGTGACCATTTATCCATAAAATCCTCCAGTTTATCTTTCTTTACAGCTAATATTCCATTATATAAAAATGCCACAACTTTTTTATCCATTCCTCATTGGATAGACATTCGTGTTGCTTCCACAATTTGGCTATTACAAATTGCACCATTTAAACATGGATGCACATTCATCACTGTGATTTGATGTCTTCAGTACTCCTGGGAAAATACCCAGAGGGGGAATAGCTGGGTTGAATGGGACCTCTAAACCTAGTTTGCTGAGGAATCTCCAAATTGATTTCCACAGTGGTTTCACCAGTCTGCATTCCCGCCAGCAGTGGAGAAGAGTTCCTATTTCCCCACAGCCTCACCAGCATTTGTTATTGGTTGATTTCATAATGGTAGCCATTCTTACTGGGGTGAGATGAAATGTCAATGTTGTTTTAATTTGCATTTCTCAAATAACTAGCGATGTTGAACATTTTCTCATGTATTTATTTGAATTTCTTTATCTGAGAAATATGTATTCATCTCAGCTGCCTATTTTTGGATGGGGCCTTTGAATTTGGGAGAGCTTATGTTTTTTAATTCTTTATATATTCTACAGAGAAGTCCTTTATCCAAGGGACAGTCAGCTAAAATTCTTTCCCAATTGGTAGGTTTTCTTTTTGCTCAGCGGGTGATTTCTTTAGATGTGCAAAATCTTTTCAGTAAGATGAGGTCCCAGTTATGATTCTTGGATGTATTCCCCATGCCATTTGGTTTTGGTTCAACTGTCTTCCTACCCCTATGTCTTCAAGATTTTTATCTACTTGCTCTTCCAATAGATTTAGTGTTTCTGTTTTAATATAGAGATCTGTGATCTATTTTGAGTTGAGTTTCGTGCATGGTGATAAACTTGGGTCTATTTTCAGTCTTTGGCAAGTGGCAAGCCAGTTTTTCTATCACCATTTATCGAAGAGACTATCTTTCTTCCATTGAACTTGTTCGGCCCCTTTGTTGTAGCTGTTACTGTATACAGCATATTGTTGGATTTTGTTTCTTAATTCACTCTGCCAGTCTGTTTCTTTTGACTGGTGAATTGAGGCCATTTACACGAATGGTTATAACTGATATGCAGTGGCTTATCTTTGTCATGTTATTCACTTGCTGTTGGTTTCCTACTTTTTCTCTCTGTTTAATTGATTGCTTTGCTTGAGGGGTCCTTTCTAATTTTGTTCTTGAAATTGTGGTCATTTTTTCCTCTGTCTGGAATTTTTTTTAGTACTCTTCGTAAGGTTGATTTGGCGCTCATGAAGTTCTTCAGTTGTTCTTTTTTGTGGAAATATTTTATTTCTCCATTCAATATGAAAGATAGTTTTGCAGGATACATCAGTATTGGTTGGAAGCTATTTTGTGTCAGGACCTGTAACTCTTCACTTCAAGCTCTTCTCAAGTGGATGGTTTGTGTTGAGAAATCTGCTGTGATTCTGATGGGCTTTCCTTTATAGGTGATCTGTTTCTTTTATCTTGCAGCTTTTAATATTGTGTTCTTTTGCTGTATATCTGGGATCTTGATTATTATATGTCTGGGTGTAGTTTTATTTTGGATATGACTAGTTGGAGTTCTACATGCCTCACTTACTTTACATCAGAAATTTTTTCATGCTTGGGAAATTTTCTGCTATTATTTCTGCAAATATTCTCTTTGTAATTTGTATTGCCTCCTGCTGTTTCATTAACTCCTATTAGTCTTACATTATTTCCCTTTGCCTCGTCTTGCAGCTATTGAATTGATTTTTCCTGGTTCCCTGGTAATTTTAAGAAATCCTTCCTTTCACAATTGCTAGCTGCCATTCTGTCTGAGAATTGAAATCCTATCTTCAGCTTCATTCAAACAGTTCTGAAAGCTTCCAGTGGAAGTTTTGATTTCCTGGATATTTCTTTGAATCTGTTTCATGCATTCTAGTTTACTCCTATATTTTTCATTTAATATTTCCATCAGTTTCCTATGTTCATCTATTTAAAAATATAGATGTGTTGAACAATTCTTTCATTACCATTGTCATTGCATTTTTTGTCTGAGAGATTATTTCTGATCTGATATCTTCTATGGCCTGATAGAGTTGTTTCTTTACTTCCACTGCAATCATTTCAGCAATTTCAGGTATGTGTTTACCAAGTTCTCTATGTCAGTGTCTCCCGGACTTGTTCTGGGTGGGTGGAGTTCTGAGATTGCATTTTAGTCCTCGTCTTGTCATATGTGATGCCAAAGGCGGAGCACTCAGGCTCCCTCTTCCATGGCAGTTCAACAAAGGTCTCAAGCATCCCTAGTTATCCTGTTGGTCAGATTTGCCCTTCAGTGGCCACCAAGATGGGCTGCTCACTCTGGTGTCTTCTGGTGGTTGGCAGAGTGTACCTAGTTCTCCCAGGTCCCAGATGCAAACCACAATGTCTACAGATTGCAGACCACCTGAACAAATGTCTCCAGGCAGCTCAGGGCAGGTGTATGACTGAGAAGCAGGCTGCACTGGTGGCTTGATCACAGACCACTTGGTCCTGTGTCCCCAGACAGTTCAGGGCACAGGCAAAGCCAAGACATGAATTGCAGGGTGAGCACACGCAGGAGCCAGACACAGGCTGCACTGGCTGTGATCATGGATTGCCTGTTTCTGTGACCTCCAGGAGGTCAGGGTGCACCCAAAGCCCAGACACAAACCACAGTGTCAGCAGTTCATGGACTACCGGGTCTAATACCTCAGACAGTGCAAGGCACATGGAGGGAGGGCCGAAATGTGAACCCCAGTGTTAATGGTTTGTGGACCTTCTGAGCCAGTATCTCCTGGGTGTGCCTGCTGCATGGAGGGTGAAGACACAGACTATAATCTCTAGTTAATTTTTATATGTGATTCATTGCTTTTCTCTCACAGCTTAGAAGATTCTTGTCCCTGTGATGGACTTCTGGAGTTTTGTATATAAGTGGCATGAAGAGGTTCTCTTTTGTTCATGGCTATTTGGTGTTCTATATGCTTCACTGTCTTAATTACTTTTCTTGCTGGTAAGGCAAAATATCTGATACCCAAGTTGTAAGGGGAAAAAGGTTCATTTAGCTCACTGTAGAAGTTTTGGCTGGCTCCAAAGCAGCCTGGCATGTGGCAGAGGCGCAGTAGTTCATTGTGGCAGAAGAGAGCAAAAGCAATAAAGGATACAACTGCATCTTTCTGCCCATTTTATCTCATATCTAGACTGTTGGGTTTAGAGCAATGCCAAACTACATCAGTGGACTGATTTAGCAATCACATACCCCTAATCCCAGCATCATACTCTAGATTCAGCCACGTTTGAGAAAGCCTAAGACTTCACAAGGTTTTGATGGGGCATCTAGACACAAACCATAACACTAACTTATCTGTATGTTTGTTTTCTTATATTTGAGGAGATTTCTGCCATTATTTCTGTGAATGGCTTTTCTTGTGCCATTTGTGTTATCTTCTGACTTATTCCAATTATTTTTACTTTTCTTTGCATTAGCTAACAGTTGGTAGGTCAGTTTTTCATTTTCTTTTGCTGTTTTTAAGGTGTATTTTAGTAGTTGCTCATCCAAGGTATCATTGTCTTCTAGTTCACAGATTATGTCTTCGTATTGGTCCATCCTGCTGCCCATATGTCTTGGTTACTTTTCTCTCATTGCTGAGACAAAATACCCAACACCCAAAATGAAGGAAGGAAAGGTTTATTTAGCTTACAGTTTGTGGAGGTTCCAGTCTACACTTGTCTGGCTCAGAGGCAGAGTGGCACAAGGCAGAAGGCAACAGTTCATAGCAGCAGAGCACAGCAAAAACCCAAGCAAAAAGGGAGGAATGACTGCAAGCAACCTCTTTTCTTCCCTTACATTGTAAACAGCCTACCCCCACCCAGGGGATGTGTAGTTCTCACAGATTCTCCATGACCTCCTCTTCCACAGGTTCAGGATAAATACAAATAAGCACCCCAGCTCTCTTCTGAGTCACACAGCTAACCTTTTAAATTTCCCAAATTAACACAATAAACAACATCCCAGAAGGGTAAGGGCATGTCCTTTTTACCCCAAGATTTACAACTGCTGAGTTACTTAGCCAAACCTCTAAACTCCCCAAATTGACACAATGTATCAACCATAATACCATATTTTTAATTTGATTTTTAATCTCCTGGATTTCTTATTGAAACCTTTCAGGCACTCTAATTCTTTAGTGAACTGTTCATCCTTGTTTTGTATCATTTTGTTTAGTTCATCTAGCTTCTATCATTTCTTCTGACAGCCCCTGAATCTTTTTGGTTATTACTTCCTTTATATGCTTTAATTCCACTGAGTACCTCTTTGAGCTGTATTCTGAGCTCTTTGCTGTGCTTTTGAGTAATTCAAGTGGATGGTTTGCACTTTTCTGTCCCTTGGAGAACTTTGAAAACTTGGGCATTTTATGGCCTTTTCTTCCTGTTTCTATTATTTCTATTCATTTGGTTGCTTGTTTTCCTTTGTGCAGAGATTTATACAGGCTTATAGTGTAAAGACTTTGTTGCCAGCATGGAGAGCTCTTTATTCACTTTTCAGGGTTTATAAAGGGAAACAATACAGGGCATATAATTTGTAGCATTATTTTATAATAGTCACCCAAAGAGTCACATACAAAAAGAGTGCAAGAAATCTGTCCACACACTAAAAACCAAAAGAATCCAGCTGAAAGCCTGGATCCCATGACAATGTCCTGCATGAGTCCAGCTGAAGACCTAGAGCCTATAACAATGCCTCCCACCAGTCCAGCTGGAGGCCAAGAGCCCACAACAGTGGAGGA
This sequence comes from Dinomys branickii, assembly GCA_004027595.1. Taxonomy (NCBI): domain Eukaryota; kingdom Metazoa; phylum Chordata; class Mammalia; order Rodentia; family Dinomyidae; genus Dinomys; species Dinomys branickii. The sequence goes on from PVLD010019661.1 coordinate 25,212, forward strand.
TTCATGCAGGACTGTTTCATGGATTTGTGCTAGGAAGACCCAAAAGTCAGTATTAGCAGCTAGAAAGTCTGTGCCAACAGGAAGAAGGATCTGTGCCAGCAAGCTAAGGGATCTGCGCTGGAGCCAGGAAGTGACACTCAAGTAAGAACCAGAGCTCACCTAAAAAGTACCACAGCCATCCTCTACAACAGTGAGGTCCCATGCTCTGGTTGAGTTCCCATCAGGAAAGCCAACATGACATCTTCTCCAAGAGACTGAGCAGAGCATCACTTTCCTCTCTGAGCCAGGAAGTAATGCTCAAAGTGAGGACCCCAAAATAAACCAAAGCCATTCTCAGCAACAAGGTCCCAAGCTCCTTGGATCATGAGTACAGCCAAGTTCATCAGGAAAGCCAGCAAGACAAGCTCCTCCAGAACTAACGGCTCCCTAACAGCTTCCCAACAGCCCCCAACAGCTTCTCTTCTTCTTCTCCAGTTCTGCTTCTTATGCAGCCAGCACCAATCCTCAGGTGGGCCTCCCACACCCAACACTACACTAGTTCAGTTCAGCTGGGGGTTACAAATTGACCACCAGTTGTCAATCCACCAAAAGGATGTATATGAGGTGTGACTAACTATAATCCTCTGCTACAGCCCTAAGATTCAACCACCTTGGTTACTTTGAGAAAGGAAGATGCAGTGAAGTTAGTCCAGCAATAAAGTTCTGTGGGAATGTACTCTAGTATTTTTAATGTCTCAGAGGCAAACTGAGTGTTGCTTACAGAGAAATAGCAACAATCATGTGACAGTGTTAATATTAAGTGAAATAGGTACAATAGTACTGCCCAAGACAAATTAGATATTTGCATACTATAAGAACCAGTTATATATACAACCCTTATTCCTAGAGAAGAAACCATCAATTATGATGTAAACATTAAGGCAATGCAGGTATTATAACTAATGTACTAAACATAACAGCTGAATCTCTGCTAATTGTATAAAGAATTCAACACTAATTTATATAGTTAACTAGCAAAAGATTAACAAAGTTTTATGGCTATGATAGTACAGATTTAGGGTGTGAGAATGGGGGAATACAAAAGAAAAACTTTGAAAATTTAAACTCTGAGATATGAGGACAGAGAAGTGGGACAAAGGATCATACTGAAGAGTAGTAAAATATCTATAGAATTAGGTAAAGGTAGGACAAAAAGCTGACAAAAAATAGAAATGTAAAAAGAGAGAAAGAAAAAAGAAAGATATTATACAGAGATGAAAATAAGGAAGAAGCCATTAAGAGGAGAAAATTTTAAGTGGAGAAGAGGAAAAACAGAGAAATAAAAGAAGAAATGTAAGTTAGAAGCAAGGCTGAAGGACAAAGGAAGATTACCCAAACTGCAGGAAACTGGATAAGAAGACATGAGGGAAGGAAAAAACAAAAACAAGAATAAAAGAAACAAAAACTAAAAAATGTTCACATTCAGGAAAAAAAAATAGAAAACAAAAGCAAATAAAAGGAAAAAAGAAATTTCTCTGTGGTCACAAGCCTGTGGTTATCTTCTGAGTTCTATGGTTGTGCGACAGTGCCCAGTCCAAGGTGTGAATCTGCTCTCACTGGCAGAAAAGGGAGCCCGTCAGAGCCCAGATCTGCACTGAGTAATCACCAGCAAGGTAGCAGTGAGATTGGGGCAGGGTGCCGGTTCTGGGCTTTAAAATCCACAGAAATCCAAGATGAACTTGCCCTCTGATCATTAGAATGGGGCTTCAGTCAATAGTTTCTGAGTGCTTTTTAGTGCCTGACCATGGATTCCTGATCATGTACTCTCCAGAAGTTGTTTCTCAGCCAGTCACTGTCTGAGTTTAACACTAGAAACCCACAAGCTGCTTTGAGTTCCATGCTCAGTCATCCCCTCCAGAGACTAGCATCTGACCAATCACTCTCTCCAGAGGATACGGCAGATGCTTGGACTGCAGTCACTCACCAGCTGTTGTAAGCACGCAGTGTCCATGGCTACATTTCACTGGTGCATTTCTCCCTGAAGGCCTCTGGAGTTGTTCACTTTCACCGTATCTCTTTAGGTTCTGTCTTCCCTTCTCATGAGCCAAGAGCTGGAGAGAAAGTGCAGATTGCCCCTTCCTTTTACTGCTTTGTGATCTGTCTCTTCAATTTTGCCGTAGGCTCCAATTGCCCCACCAGATCCTTCCTGGATGGCAGGGACCCATCCTCATCCTTTTTTCTTCCCCAAATTATTATTTTACAGAGTCTAGATTTCAAATCAAGAAGCCAATTTGTTGCTCTGTACCACTCTATCATCTTCTCAGCAGTTCTTAATATTGTATTTCATAAGGATCCTTTGCCTGGAGAAAATAATGGAAGTGTTTATCTTTAAAATAACATATAATTTACATTAAGCAACCTAGAATATAATGAAAATATCATTGTATGAGCTTTAAAGTAAAAACAGGAAAACAAGCAGCATTGAGAAAATGTCAAAAAATAATAATAAATAAATACACGGAGATTCATGACACAGACACATTTTGGAAATTCATTGAAAATCTCTTCACCAAATGTAATACTATAGATTTCATCAGATTTAGAGTTTGGATAATAAAAAATAATGAAATAAAATATTCAATGGCTACATTTCCAAATATTTCATAATACTTTGTTTATATTGTCTTTATTCTTTAGTCAGTTAATGACAAGTATATTTTTCTAAAAAATACATTTATAACAAATTAATGGCTAAAATTTTGAGTAAGTTAAGTGGCCCCAGATTCATGGGCATTTTATGTCAATATCTAGAATTAATAGTTCTATATGTTTAATTTAGCACTCACTGTATCCTACTAAATATCAAATATTACCAGAGAAAATCTTGTTGCTAATAAATTACATGAACTTTTAAGGAAAATTTAGTCAGTGAGTGTTTTTTTGAGAAGCTGTAGGGGTTTCCATAAACTCTCTACAAATGTTACATCTGTTCATTACTTTGTGCCTAACACCTGCCAGATCCCTAGCTATCAGTTTTATTGAAATAAAGTAATAAATAAGCAAACACTAATAAAGTAGATGTATTGGTGATATTTTCCCATATCTTTTGAAATCTTCCATTTATTTTCAAGTTTATGTTGTTCTGAATAGGTGAAATTGCTGGAATTTCATATGCTAAGTAACTGAAGTCTTAAATTGCCATGTACATTTTTAATATTTCACAGTAAAACTGATTTCATTTGTAAATATTTTCACTGAAGAGAAGACTATAATAGGATGCCAAAGATGTTCCTTTTTAATCTCTAAGTTTCCCTCTTTGTCATTATTTGAACTATAGAATGCAGAGCAAACTCCACATTGAATTTATGCTCTTTTTTGCCTCACTAAGTTTTAGTAACAACTATTTACCTGGATAGTTAACATTTTAACTCATCAAACATAAATTAAAGAATAGTGGTTGATTTCATTCATGTCTGGCAAGACAGCACTGTGATTTGGAAAGCTTGTTAGTTGGCAGTAAACTTAAAAGACCAAAAGCAGAGGAGGCCTGTGAAACAAATTTCAATATATTATGATATTTCCAAGACATAAATCACTAAGATTTCAAGGAAAATGTTAAGCTTTTCACCTTTCACTTGAAGTGTTTCGCATCTTCCCTGGAGGTGTAATGGACCATGGCCCCTCAGAGCAAATTGCTTTATGTGAATGGGAATCCCTAGTGCTGGGCACTTCCTCACCTCTATTGACACTAAATGTGCTCCTGAAGAATTGGCCTGGTGGGGGGAGGGGCAGGTAGAACATATAATTAAAAATGTACAAGAAAAGCTAGTTTCTCTAAAATTTTTTCAAAATACTATAATGATATATTTTAGAAAATATATACTTACCTTCCCTAATGCATTCTTTGATAAATTAGAATTAAGTCTCAAAGGATACTACTTGAAAGAAAAACTATCTGTTTTATGGAAGCAAGATTTCTAGAAAAAAAAGCAGATCACCATCATTAAACACTGCTAGCGCAATGTTTCTTCAGAATGACCAATTTCACCAATTTGTGACATCACCAGGGTTCGGCTATTAGACTTCCTGAAGAATGATTAAATGTTCTTGTTTTATCTAGGGTATACATAGCTTACAATTTTAAAAAGTTTTACGCATACTTTCATTAACAATTTGTGTCTATATTTTTTCACTTGTTTCCAATTTTCCTAACTTAATAAATGGAGAAATTCAATGTCTCTGCTCTGCCATCAAACACATCAGTTCACAAATGAGCACGACCACTGTTTCCTGGAAAGACTGTTAGAGCCACTCAGTGAATTTATGCTCCAGGTGCGGGTTTTCAGAGGCGCCTGTCTCTGTCACTGAACAGATTTTCCAACTGGCAGGAGCCCAAGGTGCTTTTAGAAATCAACATAATGGATTATTGTTTTACCAAAACCAACTTTTAAAATTGAAGTATAATGGATATACCGTAAAATCCATCATTTTAAAGTGTACAATGCACTGGACTTTTTATTACATCTACAAAGGATCTTAGAAAGAAACAGTACTCCTTTGCAGTCCCATACATGCCCTAGCTCTTGTGCTAGCGCCCGCCCTCACTAACTGTCTTTCTGTCTCTATGGTGTTCCTAGTCTGAACGTCACAGCAGATGCTGAATGAAAAATCTTTCATTGGTTCACTGTGATATTCAGTGTTACTCTGTCTTATTTTTAGAAAACAAAAGAAAGTCACCTTGGAGATAACAAAAGCAAAGCCAAATTTTTGATAAATTTTGAACAGTAAAAGGATTATTTTCTCAAATAAAAGTAAAAAGAAATTTTGCATTCTGGGTTGTTTCCTGAAATTAATTACTTCAATTATTTTGTTAATGCTACTAAAGAAATCTTGAAAGAATTACATCATTTTCTCAGAGGAAGTTCATTAGACTAATTGTTTCATAGTTAAAACCACAGCAAACATTTCTTAAGAATTAAAATAATCATTTGTAAAACATTCAAATATTAGATATTTTATCATAATTGCTCATTTTTTAAGAAAATCAAATGTAAACCTATTACCAACTTGAAGAATAGAAATTCAAGGTTTTGTTTACATTTAATTTAAAAGAAATTTACTTGTTTGCAATAAAAAAATAATGTGGTATTAAAATAAATTCCATTTTCAATAGTACATGATTTTTTCCCTAGCTTTGTTGGTAAAACTGTTCTGAACATTTTCTGAGTTCATTCCAGGAACAATGCTTGAAATTTTCAAAACAGGGAGCTGGACTATTAGGAGGCATTTGTCTCATCATGTAGTTATTGTAGTATGATGGCGAGAAGCTTATGGTGTAGAGAAAAGTGTCAGGGTGAGTCAGGACCAACAAACTTGATAACTAAGTCAATATAGGAGATAAAAATCACTAGGATAATTCCATAATATCTCACTTAAGTGGAAAAAATGTAAGACATAATTTCTCAACATAAGAGTAGAGCACTAAGAACCCGGCTAGAAAAGCTTGATGTCAGCCAAATCAAAAGTTCCATGTTTGCCGGTACATATTTGAACTCTGAACCAGGAATTTGAATGTCTGACTTTATTGATCAGAGGAAAGACAGAGGATGACATTTATGGAAAACTATTTGACAATAGTCCACACTAATTGAGAATAGTACAAATTCTGGATTAAATCATCCAAAGTAGTTAAAGAGAAAACAAGTTGGCTAAAAAAGAATTAATAAAGAAGACAAGCAGGGGAAGTCAAATGGAATCCTGAAAGTGACTGAGCTTGACTCCGTTTTTGCACATTGCATTCATAAATTATAGCATCACTTTGTACCCCATGAATTAACGCAATTATAAACTGTCAAATTACAAAACATAGAGAACAAAATGAAATAGGAAAAAAACTACAAAGTGAGAGCTCACAAAAGAACTCAAGTTTTAAAACTATTCTACAGAAATAAATGGAGCAGAGAGGTCCCTCAAAAGAGGCCAAAGACGTGTGTGCGGGACTTGCACAGGGGAACAGCATTCACACCGCAGAAGAAAGGGTTGGCACCAACGGAGATGCCGACAGGCATTTACTACTAGAGGCTGAGGTCTGGGAGCGTCTTCAGAAATGGAAATATGGCAAGTGATTAGCAGGCAGCAGGTATTTGAAGTCATCAAGTCAGTGTGAAATTACTTAGAAAGTAACTGCAGGTAAAGAAAAGATAATGATAGAACTGAATCGTTTGGGCCAACCAACTTTAAGGCACAGCGGAGGAGAAGAGGAATTAGCACGGCAAAGTGAGGAGAGGCCAGGAAGATGGGAGGAGCACCGCGGAGGTTCTGGGGGCACTCGGGGATTTGCTAACCTGAGTCAAAGAAGGTGGAGTAATCTGCTGTGTCCAGCGCTGCCGTGAGAGGAGAGAGAGACTCAGTCATCACGGTTAACAATGTTAATTACCGGGGGTGGGTAATCACGGCCCCCAGAGCTGTCCCAGTGGGAAGGAGTGCAAGCCCTAACTGGAGGGCATTGCGAAGTGATGTCAGAGGCAACAAAGGCAAAGCAAGCCTGGAGGGTGGTTCCAGAGCTTTCCTTAGAAATTGCTGAAGTAGTACGCTAAGTACACCTAACATACGACTCTAGACTGCATTGAACCAGGCGACGGTAGTTGAGTATAGACTATGCCGCAAATAGGAGTGTTACAGCAACGCTTACTTTTCTTTAATTTTGATAACTTAACAGTAATTATGGAAGACAATACACTTGTTCTCAGTAAGGACACACTGAAATATTTAGGGATAAGTGGCAAAGGGCCTCCACTTCTTTTTAAAATGGCCCAGAAAAAAGAAATCGCATATGTGTTTATTATATGCAGATGGATGTATGAACAAACAGATGATGACAGATAGATGATACATAGACACATAGATACATAGATAGGCAGGATAAAATAAATGGCGCAGACTGTAAACAAACGTTAACTTAAATATATATGAACACCTTGCCCTGCTTTCATTTTTATATTTGGTGAAAAGTAGGTTCAAAAAATTAAGGGGAGAAAGAGCGAAGAACAATTTGAAAAAGCAAACACAACAACTCTTATAAAATAAATGTCCTGATAAAGGAGGGACAGGAAATGTAGTAGTAGCTATAGAAAATGAAGAACACAGACTGGCAATGGAACCGACCTGAGGTTCAGCGGAACAGAACAGAAGATGTAGAAGTAACCGCAAGCACACCCAGCTATCTTACCTGTGACGGAGGGGCCAAATGCCTTCACTGGAAGAAAGCCTCTTTAATAAAATGATGCTGGGAAACCTGGCTCTCCACACGATTAAGATTAAACCTGAAACCTTACCCATCACTGTGCACTAAACTAAAATCGAAATGGATCAAATGGAACAAAAACAGAAACACTTTCCTTAAGTGAATAGAAGGAAAAAATGGAAACAAAGCTTTTGTAAATGGGGAGAGGAAGAAGGGTTGAAGAGAGGGGAGGTAATGGGGAAAAAGAAGAACTGAGATATATTGACAGGCATAAGGGCTGGGAAAATAGCTCAGTGGCACAACTGCCTGCCTGGTAAGCCCAAGGTCATGAGTTCCATTCCTGTTGCAAACAAAAAAATATATATATATATTACATGACAGGCACAGGTACAAATTCTCACGATGAATGTGATCATTATGTGTATCAAGAATGTTCCAATATAATTAATTTTTAAAAAGAAAAAGAGAAAGAAGTACCTAGATGAGATTAGGATTTATTTCCTCTCCTTATAGAAAAAGCAAAGCAAGTTGTCTTACTGATGAAAACGTCCTTCAGAAAAAGAAAAAAAGAACCTGTTGAACAGAGGAGAAAGGGAGAACTTCCTGGTGTGAAGTCTTTCCACAAGGGGAGGGAAGTAAGTCTGTACCAACGCAGAGACTGTGTTGCACAGAAACGAGGATGCTTTACCTGTGTAACGGGATTAAACATTTCTGGAAGGCAAACACAAAGGGGGAGGATGCCTACCATGGCCTTGCAGGAGCTGTGAAAGCTCCTCACTTACAGAGATCCAGGGGAAGTAGTATTTCCAAGGGATAGACAAGGTTCAGTTAAATCAAGTAAAGGAAAGTCCTGGGAATACCCTAAGAAATGAAAGAATTTGTGTCTGAGGAGGTACAGACTGGCATGAGAAATCGAGTCCAAAGCAGGCCTGAAATATGACAGATGATCCAGGGCCTGGGGTCTGCAGCGAATGATGGAAAAAGGACCTAAGGGCTTGGAATTTCTTGTTTGCTGAAGGGAAAAGGTGGAAGTCCCCAGTCCACTGGGCGGCTGTCCCTTCCAGTAGCAGCCAGTGCTATGGCAAACAAGGGGAAAAAGAGGTCTCTGTAACCAAATGTTCAGGGACCTGAAACACAAATGAAGTGTGGCCCTCCTCTCCCAGAGGCATAGCAAGGTGGCCAGATGGAAGGGGCAGTCTCCTGAGGAGCAAGAGGCTAGAAAAGGCCTCTTCTCCTGAGGCATATAATGCACATAGCTAGCACAGTGGTGGATCACCAATGCCTGGGAGGCCTCCTCTTCTCTCCAGTGGTGCAGAAAGTGGCTGTGGTATCATCTCACAGACAACGTCACTATCCAATCCAGATAAGGATAAATGAATGCCATTATGAATAGTTTTGCATGGGCCCAGTTTTAAACAGTTGGAAGCAAAGTCATCAAGGGAGAAGAAGGGGTGGAAACAGTGGAAGAAAAGAGATCTGGGGGGATCTCAAGGGAAACCCACTAGAGTTCGGGTAAAGCCACAGAAGGGAACATGAAAGGTTGGTGACAAAAGCATGAAGGAATTATAGTAGTCAGAGACAAGCACAGGGACAAGGGACAATCAAATCCCTAGTCTGAGAGTTACTAAAAGCATCACTTGTGTTTTCTTCCAAGGCGGTCGGGGACTTAATGGTGATTTTTGCTAAAACCTGTAACTCTTCACTTGAGCTTAGAAATGCCCAATAGTTAAAAACAGAAGTAAGTCTGGCCTTCGTTGTTATATGCTTTATTATCTTAAAACTTTGAACATATATATGTTAATCATTTAGGAAAAGTCAGTAGGACAAAGTTTATTAGCCCTGGATTTTCCTAACCTGTCCATCGCCCTTCAAGAAGGAAGACACCAGGGTAAGAGTAATGAACGTAGTTGTCAGAGACATCTGCTTGCCTGATCCAGTTCCAGACAGTGAGCTTCCGTTCCCTCCATCCCTGGCTTGGAGCAGCACTTGGAATCCTCAGTCACTGTCCTGAGCAGAGTCATCTGGGGCCCAGAAAAGCAGAGCCCTACATGACTGAAACCAGAGGAGCACAGGCAATCGTTTCCTGGGGACAGAACAGCCTGACAAGCATGAAGATGGCTCCAAAGCAGCGAAAACAGGATGCAGACAGTGATCAGCTGGAGCCAGCGCCCGAAGTGAGCGCTAAAACTGGTCTCCATTCCTTTCCCCACTGTGATATTAGGAACTGAGCCCCGAGCCTGCACACCGATGTTGCCATTCTCTTGTGGGCAGACGAGTGCAGCCCTTTCTGGCGGGTGCGCCCTTCCCCCACCTTCCCTCTTACTCTCTAACGGAAGTGTTGCTTGTCAGTTCAGCCATGTTAGCTCTAATCTTCACTTTCGCTAGAGCAAAGGCACAAAAGCTGGTGATGAGGTGAGAGCAGGGGTCTCGTGTAAACTCAGAGCTTACAAGTACCTCACAGCACACGTCTGTCTGGTTTTGTTGAAATAACCTCTCAAAACAGTGATAAAATTGGTCCCTCTTGAAAACTGAAAAATAAGCCACTTAGAAGCTACGACAGAGTTGTGCATTAAAGTCATCAACTCAAATTGCTATAAAGAGAAGCCCAAGAGCCAAGAAAATGGCAGAAGCATTTGTAAAAATAAAAACTGAGCTGTAACCTAAGATTACAGATGACATTTGGTAAATTTATTATCTTCATCAGTTAAAGAATCAAGGAATAAATTTGCTTTACCATTTCACAATACTTTTTATTAGGTTTGATAACTTTAAATCTTAAATTCATATTTTTAAACTTTGAGCAAAAAGTTAAACTGTTCTTATATTTTTGAAACATTATTTTATATTTGTAGATATATTTATTTTTGGAGTCTTCCTTGGTATAACTCTAAATTAAAAATTTCTCTGTTCTCTTTTTTTTCCAGGATTTATTACACTTTTATAACTTTACTCCACCCTGTTATAATATAATAAATTGTTCCTCAGCAAATATTTAGAGAAAATATCATACAAAAAAAAAATATATCATACAGCTATACAAAGAAAATCTAAATTGCATACCAGAGACAATGCCGCAATCAGTAAGACATAGCAGTGGCACTGTAATTTATAACGTTTTTACTTAACACCATAAAGAATGTTCAGAGTGTAGAATGTAGATTGGAATTTGTGAAGACAATTTCCTCAGCTTATGGAAAGAATATCACGTGTATTCAGAGAGATTTAGTCAAGCTGTTTGGCTGCAACACAAATGTAAAGCTGACACTAACATTTTTCCCCATATACAATGAATGTAAAATTACATAGAAAATTTTATATTGTCTCTACATGGAAGGACATCCTACTCTTTAATTTCTTTTTAAGATAAAATGTTATTCTTATAAAATATTTGAAATGCG
>PVLD010019662.1:0-35833 GCA_004027595.1 Dinomys branickii
TATCAGATTCAAAATGTGGAGCTATAAATTCCACAGACAGTTCAGCAGGCAAAGGTCTGCTGCAGAGGCTGCTCCAATGGTTACTTCTCTTTGGGAGAATGTCCCTTAAGCTGTCTGCTGAGATTTCCGCTTCTACTCCCTACCCCAAGACCTGGCCGGGGCGAATAAACAGCTCACCACCCCAGGATTCTTGCAGATAAGCCACTCAGGTGTTCCTCCCTGGGTGGAGCTCCTTCCCCCCACACAATACCCGTTGGGGCGCCTAAGTAGGTCTTCCCACCCAGGAGATCCCGCAGTCCTTAAAGCTGCTTTGATGTCTCTTGCTGGGCTGAGCTTCTTCCCGATTCAGGAAAAACCAGTTAGAGCGCGCACTTAACTCACCCTGTGATCGTGCAGACAGGAGTGCCGTTCAGATGTTTTTCCCTGGATGGAGATTTTCCCCGACTCAGAAATCCCGCTGGCTGGTCGCTGTTGCTCCAGTTCTTGCAGCGCTGGCTGTGGGGGTGGGGTTCTGAGCGGGATCCCGGAGCGCTGCCCGGTTTGGCGCAGTTTGTCCCAGTAGTGCGTTCTCTGTTGGGTTCAGGAGCTGAAGCCATTCTTCCCTCCGCACTCGCTCTCTCAGCTGGTCGTCTTCTTCCCGGAAGTCCTTATTTCTGTCTTCATATTGCTATATTTCATTGTTTGGGTGGTAATCCTCTGGGAGGTTCTCTCTCTGCTGCCTACCCGGTCGCCATCTTCCCGGAAGTCCGCACATGCTTTTTTTAACATTGACCTAGTGCTGCACCCCATGGATATGCATGAATTGTTCAATCATTATTCTATTCAGGAAATTGTAGGTTGTCTTAAAGTTTTCATATTCATAGACAGTGTAACAATGAAATATACTGTATACCTGTCTTTACACTCTCCTGTTTTGCAAGATATTTGATTTAAAGTATTTGAATTGATGATACAGTAATGAGATGGTGATTCAGTAGATCATTTCTTTTGAAAACTTTGTAGGTACTACCAAGCTGCTAACAAATTCCATGAATTGGAAGTTGAATATATTTTATCAATATTTAATTTTTGACAGTCAGATTAACAGATTCTTTTCTCTGTTTAGCTTGCAGTTTCCACTAATGATGAGGAAATACAAGCATCTTTTAAAATACTTCTCAAATATGAAAATTTGTTTTGATCAATTTGATCACAGTTATATTAATCTTTCTTCATTTTAAATGTCTCTTTCTTTGTATTTGTGGAATGTTCAATGTTTGTCACTTAGAGTTACTTTCATTTTATCAATTATTATTTCAGTTGATTTATACTAAATTTCATATCGAATAGTTCTGTTTTACGTGATCTAATCAATTGTTTTCTTTTCTTTCTGACCTTTGGTATTCAGGCTTGTTTATGATATTTCATCATCCCAAGACAATAAAAATATTTTAATGTAATTTACATGTCTTCTAATATATTACTATTACCTGGTATTTCCATGAGCAAGTTGAGCACCTTAACTTCTTGATCAGAATTCTATGTCCTAGTCAGCTTCCTAGGAATAAGGCCTATGTATTCTTAATCAGAAGCATGTAAGGAGTTGACAGTCTAAATTTAGTAGAGGTGTAGACCTACCAAGGTAATTCATATTCTGGCTTCTAAAGTGTCTTTACTATAGAGGCTATTGAACAATATTGAAAATTATTTCAGTGGTTCCTGCAGCATTAAATCGTAATAGGGGTCTTTTAGGCTGGGTAATTGTGGCAGAAATCATGCTCTTATTTAAAATGCTGTCAGAGACGGCAACTGACATTGATTCACAGGGGTCACTTAGGTCAAGTGAAAACCTTCAGTGGGTGAATAATGATTGGGTCTGTGGTGTCAAGCTGCAAATTTGTGCAGATTATCTAAGGGTCATTTTAGCAAAATAATTTGGACATGAAGACAGAACAGCAGAAAGAAATAACTGAGCTGGAAGTGCTTTAGAAATATCTAGTGAAAAATCTAAAGATCCACTCAGCTTCTGCATATGTATGTTCACTCCACTTGTATATACATGCAAGTACATGCACTTACACACTCACACATATAAACACAGTTATTAAAGGCTAGTGTGTGGCAAGGACTGACTTATCTCACTTCATTCTTATAATGGTTTTATGAACAGTGAAATATTAATTTTTCCCATCTTCCTTTCTTACCTTCTCTTCCTCATGCTCCCCCTTCTCTGTACTGAATGTTAAACCCAGGGCCTTTGCACTGAGCTACATCCCCAGGCCTTTGTAATTGTTTTCTTCAGACAAGATCTTGCTAAGTATCTGCGTTACCTATGCTAGACTCAGACTTAAACTCCTCCTGCCTCAGCTCACCACAGTGCATGTGCCACTGTGCCCAGCTTCTTGTTTTAGGTAAGGAAACTGAGGGGTACACAAGATAAGTAACTTAGCAAATCTCTCATAGGTAAAGTGAGGGAGGCAATTTGCTCAGTGATACTTTGAGAGTCCAAGCGCATAACCAAGGCATTGGCCAAGCACGTGCTAACAACTGCTACTGGGCAAAAATATGTCACAAGGAAACTTTGTGAAGCACTTCAGAGTTTTCAAAATAATTTTGCAATATGCATCATGTTTAATCATCTCAGACATCTGCTAATTTCCCAAGAATAACTTTTAGAATCTAGTTTTATAACCAGGGAAACTGAAACACAAACAGCAAATATGAGATTATATTGACTGTTTCAAGAGCATTTCCCTAAATGTGTGATAATACCAAAATAATGTTAAAATATTACTGTACTCAATCTGTACACTGGAATCACGAAATATATATTATACTCATTTGACAGATGTGAAAATGAATGAAAAATGTTAATATTTGCATGGCTACAAAATAACAGAATCTAAATTTTAACTGATTTTTCCCACTCCAGACAACATGCTCTTAACCACTTCAGTATAATTTAGGATTTCATCTTCAGCTTGGAGACTCATAAAGTATATAACCCTGCCTGCATCCTGTCCTACTTCCAAACGGCGGAGGACAGATTTTTTCTTTGGTAAAGGGGGCTTCATCTACTTCATCTACTTCAGAATAAAATCCATGCCACAGGGATGTGGCCTCATCCTAAGGCTTCAGGGGCCATCTTCAGAATATATCTTTACATGTAATAAATAAATTTTCATATAGAAGGTGTAATAGATCCTCTGCTCTATGTACCTCTCTCCCTCTATCTGCAGGGAAAGCTCAAGTTAACTTCATACCCTTTTTTCCCATCCTAAATCCTTTTAAGTATACTGGTGGTTTCACAGTGTGGCTCCCAGGCATGTTCAATTCAATTTACTGAACACATCATAGATCCAAGGAGTTATACTCTATGCTTTACACACTTAAAAAAAGTTCCAATAGTAGGTACTATGATCTCCACTTCACAAATATAGAAACCAAAGCTCAAAAGGAAATTTAAATGACTTTCTCAAAGTCATCCAACTTGGTAATGCAAATGCTTGGATTTGAGCTAAGAATTATATGGTTCCAGAGCTCAGGTTTCCTCTGCTGCACTCATTCAAACAGGAAATGAGTGTGTGTGTGTGTGTGTGTGTGTGTGTGTAGGGATGGATAGGGTCCCTTCAAATCTGCCAGTCAAATATAAACATCTTTCTTTCTGCATCTTTACTTGTTCTTAACCTTCATTATATGACCTATGAAGTCAGGTAAAGATCTGTCATTTAGAGCTGATGACATTTTTCTGTTATTCCCTTGACCCTCCCTCTTCCTATGTATTGCCACAAATGGTAAAGCCCATTTTTTAATCCCCTTGTGAAATTTTGAGAACAATTGATCTCTTACCACACTGTGTCAGCCAATATACAGCAGCTTCATTTCCATGTCGCTGTGTGATCTCTCATTCTGGTGCCAGGTGGTGTTTGGGATCAGCCTCGAGTTTTCAGTATCCGTGTTACCAAAAGAGTCTGCCTGCTCATTCTCGTTCTCTCTCCTCTCTCTCCTCTTCTCCTTTCTCCTCCCTTTCCCTCCCTTTGCCATGTCGTGTACATGCTGGGCACGAGATCTACTACTGAGTTATACCACGAGCCTACTCTTTAATTTGTAATTTTTAAAAGTCAGATTCGCTTTTTACAAAAGTATTGCATGTCATGAACAGAAAATTAAATGACTCAGCATGGCCCCTGAAACTGAAGTTAATTCCCCTTGACAGTTACAATGCAGATCAAGTCTCAGCTCTGACAATCAGCCCTTGTTACTGCTTCCAAATGTAATTGCATACAAAGTTGATGCAGTTGGTTTTTAAATAGAGATTTAAGAATTCCATTATGAAAAAGAAATAGAAAGGGATTTGTAAAGTTCAGAATTTTTGTAAGCTATGATGAAGGTGACCTGATTTTTATAAAGTATTAAAGTTGCTTTCCAGCGTCTAGGTAGCAGTTTGTGCCTTCAATGGTAAATTACATTCCAAAAGAGGTAAAATTGTGTGGAAGGAAGTGTTATTATTACAGAATTCTGTAATGAGGCATACTTGGTTCTAATAATGATAGATTCTATTTCATAATCTATTTTATTGATGTTTATTGATGTATTGTCCTTGCAAAAAATGCCCTGGGATATTTCTTTAAAAGGTAGACTTATAGATTCTATTTCAAGCTTAATGAAATAGATTTTATGGAAATAGGACCCCAGGAAAAAACTTTAAGACAGAAAGATTAGTCATTTATGAGGCAATTTTAAGAGATAAACTCTATATAACTAGCAAGTTTTGGGCACTAGGTTTACGCCCTGCCACAACACACACACACACACACACCCTTGTAGCCTCTGTCATTCATGGAATATTAATGCACACACACACACTCTTGTAGCCTCTGTCATTCATGGAATATTAATGATGCATGTGTGTTTAAAGTTCATTGTAATTTCCATAGCGAGAAATGAGTATCAACTCTCCTATATGTAGCATTTGCTTTTGCTTTGGTTTTTATTTGTAGTGACATTTTTCATTGTTTAAACAACTATAATGTGCTTACTCAGATGAATCTGCCCTCTGTCTACTGAGCACTGGCTCTTGAAAATCTTGCCTTTCTGTGTTAGTCACTCTCTGTGTCCCCAGCATCCAGCTTAATGTGGGTCTGGAGAGAGACCAATACATGGTTCAAGAAAGACTAAAATCTGTCTTATGTTTTGTTTAAAATGGCAGTCATCATTGCTTAGGCACTTTCAAACAGAAGTAAGAGAAGATAGGTTGGCGAAGACTGATGAGAACTTTGAGGACATCAAAGTTCTAGTCTAGTTGAGTTCCTTTAGAAAGCTCTCCTCTGGATTGCTTGAAGTGAGTCACTCTGACCAGCTCTCCCATGACTCAGGCAGACATGCACTTTTGTGTCTGTATATTCTACAATTCGGAAAGCCATGCAGCTTGCTTGAAATTAAACTGGTTCCATTGTGATGGCTCTTATTTTTCTTTTATAATTTTAAGATATGCCTTTCAAATATGCTCATGATCATTACTGAGATGTTTTTGTAATACTTTACTGTTAATAGATACTTCTTTTAAGTCAGAGTAATTGTGCTCTACTCACATTATTATTTTTAGCAAATTAGGACTAACTTAGGGAAATGGTTTTTATTTTGTCTCAGAAAGTTTTATAACTGTTATTTTCAGTTTTTCACTTGTGTATCATAATAAATCCATCAATCACCAGGATGTTATTATCACGATCATACCTTGAAACCAGAAGTGATAAGTTATGGAACACATGTGTTCACCCCTCAGAGCATTAACAAATTCAACTATCTTACCATTAGCTCATTTTATGGTAGAATAGGTTCATTGTATGTAATTACAGTAGGAAATTATTAAGATTGATATAGAAATAATAACTTCTTCCCTCTGGTAGTTCACATTTCTGCACACAACTGAACAATTTTACTTTTGTGATTGGTACTAACAATATATATTGAACAACTACTGTGCACTACCCAGTTACACTGATAAGCTTACTTAATCCACACAGCAGTCTCCTATAAGTGATGCTTATCCTAACTTACGGAGGGTGAAACACAACTTCCAAAGGGTTAAGTTAATTTTACAAAAGCTGGTAAATATACTGTATTTAGTTTTCAGTTTCATACTGCCTAGAGTTCTTAACAGTAAAGAAATAATATTTTTTCTGTTGTTGAGAAGATTAATTGTATGACTAAATTTGCATGTCTGTATATGGGTTCATATATTTACACTTCGAAGATATCAATGGATAAAGCAATAACCACTGTTGAGACCATGTCACCTTGTCTGTAGATTAGTTGTGACTGTACTATTCTTTATGCTAACTGGTGTCTGTTTGTTCGTATGTTTTTGTACTTTTTTTAAAAATAAAAATAAAAAAAAAGAAATAAGAAATAATAAAATTTAAAACTGAAACCGCAACTGAAAATTCTGAATGGACTTCCAGTTAAATAGTGTTATACATGTTCATTCAGTATGAGTCATTTTAATGCTATATTCAGGCAAGTTATAAATAAAAATTAACTTTATAGTTTGATCTGAAAACATGGTCTATATTTGATATAGGAAAATAAATTTCATTTACCAAATAACTGGTATATGAACTTTACAAGGGTTATTTTTTAAAGATGAAAAATGAGTATAGAGTTCTTTGGACTCCCACTCTAAAGAGAATTTAGCCAAGCCAAGTGATTAAACAACATATTTAGCACTTATCTGGAACATTTGGTAAATTCTTTTATAGCTTGACATAGCCCCAACTATCAAAGATTGTTCGATATAGAACAATTCCTTCATTTGTCTTCGGCAGGAACTGGCAGCTCCATTTTGTTTTCTTTTTGTACAGAGTGTGGTATCTAACTAGTAGAACATTTGTGTCAGGTGTAATGATTTCAACTGTGTTTACTGCTGCAAAGACTTTGCTCACTGATACGGGTTTAATCACTCAGCAGTGGCATTGTGCATTGTAGCTTCCTTCTGTAAACGTTCTGTGCAGATGTGAAAAGCTCACCTCAGGGATTTAAGATCAATTTGTGAAGCTGATGAGTGATTATTACCTCATGAGAAGCAGATTCAGGATGCAGACACCTTGTTCTTTTATTGGAGCTGTAGAAGTTGCTGCTAGGCTACAAAGGCTTGTTTCATGGAACTGTCCTCCCACAAACACACTAACCCTTCCCTCTCTACCGTTTTCACTGGCAGGCATATTTACATATCCTGTCTTAACTGCTCTAGGTTCAATACCTAATTTTTATTCTTCTTTCTGTTTTATTTTTCTTTTCCATCCTCCTCATTTATAATATTAACATATAAAGTCATATATATCAAAGCTACCTTTTAAAACATTTTGGGTGCACAGCACTATTTCCTCAAATGCCTCTCTTTTCTATCACGTGATGTGCTTGTTTTGCACCTCTAGTGGAACTGACCATGATTACACTAGTGATTAGAATGTACTATAGGAGTTGTAGCATTTTATGCATTTTTGTGAATATCAGGATATTGATAGTATCACTGATATTAACTAGTGTTTGATGGAGAGTATTATCTTTTTCTGAAGATCATTTAGATTTATTTATAAATTTATAATCAGTTAACTCATTGGCTAATGCTCTAATTCCAGCACCATAATATATATATATATATATATATACATTTTTTTTTTTCTTTTTTCCCCCAGTACCAGGGATCGAACTCAGGACCTTGCACTTTCCAGGCAAGCGCTTATGCCACTGAGCTATATCCCCAAATATTTACAATATTTTTCCCCAAATATTTCTTTCTTGTTTCTTTTTTTCTTTTATCATATTTAATTTTGAATTATACAACCAAATACATTTTCTTTCTTCTTTATTTTAAGGATAATAAAAAAGTAATAAAAACAATGGTTAGAAATGGTACAAAATTTCACAAAGCAAGATGATAGGAAGTCAGCAGTGATTGCTGTATTGCATATTGTTGTCTTCAAATTAGTTGTTCAAATTACCGGATATACACATAGGCAAAACTGATCCAAAGAAATTTGGGCATTAATTGTTTCTTTCAGTATACCAATACCCTAAGCATTTGCCTATTTCTTTTACCCTGGTTCTAAACTATGTTAGATTTCAGGAAAAAAGCTTTCTTCTCTACTTTCTATGTGTCTAGATGTTGTTGCGTCTAGATGTCCTCCCAGTCTTCATGTAGTTATGAGAGGACAGGCTTTTCAGATATGGATAAATCTAGAGTATGTGATGCTGGGATTAAGGGCGTTTGATCAGTTCACTGACTGGTTTGGCACTGCCTTAATCCCAGTAGACTAGATAGAGTATAAAAGGGGCAGAAGGACACTGTTAGGTTCAGTTGTTCATTTTGCTGTTCCCACCATGAACTGTTCTCTGCAAAGCCTCTCTGCCCTGGAACCAGCTGGCTATGGACTGAAACTGAAAACAGGAAAGAAATATTTGGAGAAAAAGATTGTAGATACAACCTGAGCTAAAGAAACCTTTGCTTCCTTAACTTTGGGCAATAGGATATAGAGTACTTCTTTAGAATGCAGGAGGCCATGGGTTGATCCCAAGTACTTTAGAAGGAAGAAAGCAGAGCAAAGCAGAGCAATGCAGTGCAATGCAACACAAAGAAAGGTAAAGCAAAGATCAGTGCAGATCTGCTTCACTATTTTTATGTAATGTATTTTAGCCTGTCTAAATGATTATATCTGCTCATGATAAGTCAAAATTAGAATTGCTTCCTACTTGGTTAAGAATAATTATCCTAATAATTATAATTAATATCATCTTCCTCATCATGACTATTGACCCATTACTTATTTAGTATTTTAAAATTGCAGGCTGTTTAAACGCATTGCCTCATTTAAACTTGCTTGATTCGGTTTTGTTTTTTATAGTAGAAAAGTTAAGTTCAGAGAAATCATCAAAAATTTTTCTACCTTCACAGCTAGTGATGTAGCTAATCCTGGAAGCCAAACCTGTCGAGCTCAAAGCCCTCCCTCGTATCCTTCCTGCAGTATGTTTTTGTTTCTTTTCAGAAGCCACTTCTGAGAAAGAATGATGGGCATTGTCATTTGTGGAAATATAAAAGCGAAGAGGCAAAATCACTTTAAGCATCAGGTGACACCATCTATGAGAGCAGCAGGGAGTGCAGAGATGGCATCACACATTGTTTCAGCTACAACCAATGGCTGCAGAAGAGGACACAAAAATGCTGTTGCTAGATTTCTAAGGTTTCAGGAAAAGCTAGATACCTGAATTTTTGTACTAAATCATAGTTAAGCCACACTCATCTAATGTCAAATTTATTCTCTTAGCCACAGCTTTGTAAGCTCTGTTGTAAGTCCTAAACTTCCCCCTTTGTTTTTTGAAGTCATTCCTTTGATAAATAGCCACCACATACTTGCTATGGGGTGTGATTTATGCTAGTGCCCAAGAACTGGGGACCGAGTAGGACCCAGCTTATGTACTCAAGAATCCTTGAGTAATAATCAGTTTGTAAGTCTCCTTCTGTGCCTCACACTAAGCTAGATACATAAAGAAATCATAAATAATAAGAACTACAATTTTGTACCTACCAGAAGTATTTATTCCTATGTTTATTCAATAGATATTTACTGAAGTCCTCCTATATCCCAAGCACTATCATTAATACTGGAGATGAACAATTAAATAAATTGTGTACTGCATTTGTGAAAGCACATGTAAAACACCCAGTAAATTGTGATGGGGTAAGATAAGTGTACTCTACTATGAATATCACTAAAGCAGTAGAGAATGACTGCTAATGAGAGAAAGATTGCTAATATATATGGTAATCATGAAAGGCCAATAAAATGAGATTTAAATAGAGATCCTTAGGAAGTTAAGTATTATTGGAAAAATCATTTCTAGTAAGGAACTAATATAAGTGCACAGTCTGTGAGTAAAGCAGTTTGGCTTTTGCTAATGACCTAGAGCAGAGATTTGATAGCTTAAGTGAGTTGGTAAGAAATGACTGGATCTTAGGCATATTCAGAAGGAAATGCCAGTAATGAATGCTGGTGGAGAGCTTAACAGAAAGGAGGAATCAAGGATGAGGAACTGGAAGAATGGAAGTGTTGTTTTTGGAGGTAGAGACCCAGATGTGAGGAACCAGCTTGTCACAGAAATCAAGATTTCCATGCTGAACTTGCTCAGTTTGACGTGCCCTATCTAGACATTCAAATGTAGACAGAATGTCAGGAAGGCACTTGGATATAAAAGGTTAGAGCTCAGAAGAGAAATCTGAAGCAGAGATGACAATATGAAAGAAGAAATAAAAGAATTTAAGTAAGTAAAATAGAACATAAAGTGCCATGGTTTGGACAATGAAGGCATTGTCATGATCTGAAAGAGCTAGAAAATACATAGTGATGAAAGGGGTCATACAGCAGGAGAAGCCAGACCAAAGTCAGTCTGAGACAGCAAAGCCCAGGCTCGAACAGAGGATAACAGTGGAAAAAGAACAGCACAGCAAGAATCAACTTAAACTCCCATCTTCTTTCTCCAGGACAGTCCTAAACACTTCTGACACGCAGGAACTTATTCCAAAAAATGATCTGTGGGAGCAAAGGAGAGAGAACTTACAGCATGAAGGTAGCATTAGTCTACAATGCCTGACAGAACGTGTTGCATCGATGGAACAATGGGGAAAGAGGATGTTTTCAAGTGATGTTTCCCTCGGATGTGAGGCCTACAGGATCTCAGTGCCAGAAGTGATATAAGTACCATAAGATTTGCTCTTAATTTTATGAGTATACTGAGGTTGATCCCATTGAAATCTGTTAGCTATTTGAAATGCCTCTGTGAGTCACAGAATCAGTGAGAATCTTCAGGGACATTAAGCTCAGGAAGGTAGAACCTATATGCCTGTGACTGATACTGCCCTTGTGTATGAATTGTGAAGGAGGCACTCTTACTTCAGTATTTTTTGTGATTATTTACCCATAGTTCCTGCACTTGGATGCGCACAGGATGTCTTCATTTTACACAGATTCAGATATATGTATGAATTTCTAAAAAGGAAACTCTGTGTGTGTGTGTGTGTGTGTGTGTGAGTGTGTGTGTGTGTGTGTGTGTGTGTGTGTGTGTGTGAGTGTGTGGATGTTTAACAATCTAGAAGATAGCAAATACATTGGGTTGAAATAATTGATACGCCCAGCAACTCCCTCATAAACAAGTGCTCTGTCTTGGTGCTTTCTTTGTGACCAGCTAGGAGCCACTCATTCCCCCCAGTGGAAAAACAAGGATTTTAGTGCAGTAGAGTTCAGTGCCAGTCGCACAGCAGAGTGGCGTGTGGGCTCCGGAGCCACACTGGCTGGGTGCACAGATTGACTCAGCCATTGCTCTCACAGGAGGCCCATTGTCGGCTTCATCTGAGAAAAAGATTGAAAAACACAGTTCTAATTGATAAATGTTTGGTGAATGCACAAATCCTGAGACATGCTTAGAAAGTGTCTGCAACAGAATAGGCCTCCAATAAATACTAATGGCTTTATTATTATCAGTATTAACTAAACTGTGTTGGTATAAGGAAGATAGGTGCATGAATTTTTTTTTTTTTTTTTTACAATGCAGAGGTATGTAAGGTGGGGCATGAAGATCGGTCTGCTTCAGCAGATGTGAGCAAGCCCAGTGCACTAGGTATACGACATATTTTGGAAACCTCCCAGAATAAAGATGCAGTCTCAAGTGCCTGTGAACATTAACGAGGAAAAGAAAATGAGAAAGACTGACCAAGCACAGCAACACGGGAAGATGAGGACTGCAAGGGATTAGGAAAGCTCGTCTCTCCTTCAGAGAAGGTCCAGAGCACCAGCCACAGGTGGCCATGTTCATGCAGGAGCACCTTACACAGGGATTCAGTCTAGTGGTGACAAAACAGCCTAATTTTTCAGACCAAGCATCTAAATCCAGTTATAGTAAATGAGACCTGTTATAGTTGAAACGTTGTGTCAATTTGAGGTGTCTGGAAGCTTAACTAAATGACTCAGAAGTTCTACGTCCTAGGGTGAAAAGGACATGTCCTTATCTCTAGGATGTTGTCCACTGTGTCAACTTGAGTTTACAACGATACCTCTATGACTCAGTAGGGAGCCAGGGTCCTTACTTCATATTCACCCTGAGCCTGTGCAAGAGGAAGACATGAAAAGGGAGTGGCTGTAGAGGACCATGCCCCCCAGGGCGGGTAGGCTGCATATAATTAAAGGAAAATGAGGAAGGACTGGCTGCTGGTTCTTCAGAGGAGTTCCAGTTTTCACCTTCAGCTTGGTCATCTCCTCGCTTCTGGTGCAGACTGTTTGGCTTCCACCTGAGACTATTCAGCCTTCTGGTGTTGGCTCTCCAGGCTTTATCGTAGATTCTTCAGCATTCTGTCGTAGACCCATCAGCCTCCTGATAGGGACTTACAAGGACCCTGCAGTGAGCTCCAGGCCTTAGACTGGGCTCTTCCATCTCCAGCATGCAGACACCCTCTGTGCACTTCCTCATCCAACTCTGTGGCTGACCACTCTAAGCTACACTTTTAATTTCTTGCACATTTGTATATCTTGTGTTAGATCTGTTTCTCTAATAACCCCTGACTGATACAAGGCCACAAACATTTGATGTAGGTGTAAAAGATTTAAGCAATCACTAGATCAAATCATTTGCCAGCTATGAGTAAAAAATGGCAACATCAAAAGTACAACAGACAAGAAAGAATTTGATCAAACAATGAAATCATTGGATTCATTACATTTAAAAATATTTGTATGAGCCATAGATTTTGCTTTCCTGTGGATCCAGCAGTAGCTGTTGGGAACTCTTTTTCCTTAAGACTCGTAGCCCTCTGCTTCTTCAGTGTCCCAGTGAAGACTCGTTCTCTGATCTTCCTCCTGTGCCTGATGGATGGCTGTGATATAAGGCTCTTGTATAGGCTGAATGTGGTTCTGTGTCACGTCATCCCAATGCTGTTTTCTTTTCATAGACATTAAAATTAAGAAGCTTTTCTATATCTGGCGCACAGGATGCATTGAAGGCTATTCAAAGAGGCTGCACTATGTATGTCCTGTCTTTATATAAGTATTTTAGAAATGGTGCAGAATGGATGACTATAGAAGAATGATAAAGTGTGTTATAGTTTGGATCAAAATATTCCTCAAAAAGGTTCAGAGTGGAGTTTATGGAAAATGACTAGATCATGAGGTGCTAACTACTTCAGCAGGTTATTTCACTGGTTCATAGATGAATATGCAGTCAGGCAGTGGGTCTGGTTGGAGGAAGTAAGTAAGTGCGTGTGTACCTTTGCAGGCTGTAGAACTCCTCTCTGGCTGTTTGCTTTCTCTCTGTTTCCTGGCTGCCATGAAGTGGGCCATTTCCCTCCTGTATGACCTTTTGCCATAAGGTTTCCGTCTTGGGGCTAGCCAACCATGGACTTGCACCCTGAAACTGTGAGCTAAAAATGAGTCTTCTTCCTTGAAATTGTTTATGTCGGTGTTATGGTTGATACATTGTGTCAACTTGGGGAGTCTAGAGGTTTGGCAGTGAGTCAGCAGGAAGCCAGGCTGCTTACTTTGTACACATCCTGAGCCTGTGGAAGAGGAAGGCATGGAGAATGTGTGAGAACTACACGCCCCCTGGGTGGGGGTAGCCTGTTTACAATGTAAGGGAAGGAAAGAGGCTGCTTGCAGCCATTCCTCCCTTTTGCTCTTGTGGTTTTTGCTGTGCTCTGCTACCATGAACGTTTGCCCTCTACCATGTGCCACTCTGCCTCAGAACCAGCCAAGTATGGACTGAAACCTCCACAAACTGTAAACTAAATAAACCTTTCCTTCCTTCATTTTGGGCATTGGGTATTTTGTCTCAGCAATGACAGAAAAGTAACCAAGACAGTCAGGTGTTTAGTTCCAAAAATTAAACTATGTATTATTGAAAGGTAATTTTAAAGTATTTATTAAGGTAGTCTTTTTCCTGTGGTTTGCATTTCTACCCACATGAATGGCCATTATTTTTACCCTGCCCTATAACTTTGAAGTCTTCCTAAAAGTGTCCTTCTAAGACAATTACTTCCCACTCAATGACTGAGAGACAACTAATTGTGTTGCAATAACGATATCCATCCTTTTATGTTGTGGAATTTGACTTTTGTTGGCGAGGGTACTGGAGGTAAGAATATGTCTTCACATTCCCTTGGTGCTGATTCTGATTAAGTGTCAAAGCTAAGAGGAAGAGGAGGTGGAAGAAAGTATAGGAACAATAACCTCAGGACTTTTAAATACCACGTGCTGCTACATGGTCTTTCTGGAAGGAGGCAGGGAGTATTGTTTCCTCTAGGAAATTTGTAGTAAAATGGGTTGTGAATTTTCCCTAAGCTGATGCCTGGAGTTTCTTGTGCATATCAGAGGCTTTTCCACCAACCTAGTTATCAGAACCACACTGTTAATAACCACTTGGCTCCTCCTTCAGTTAGATTCTCCGGTGATGTATAGGAGAAGCCACTGCCTATTTGCTTCAGTTTCTTTGCCAGACACATGGCAGAAGGATATTGGAAGTGTCTAGACTGCTAAATTACTTTATTTACAGGTAGTAGAAGATTTAATTCCCTGGCTGGAAGATATCAAGTACCTGTTCTTGCCAAACACCTAATTGAATGCTGTAAAACTACAGAGAAAGCCAATATTTTGAACAATCCATAGCCAGTGGGAAATTATAGGGCAGACTTTCATCTAGGTAGAATGACAGATTTATAGAACTCGGTCACAAGCCCCTGGCAAATACTGACAAATGCAATGGGTAGATCTGTTCACATTCCTCTTTCTAGTGGTCATGTAGCTCTCCTAAAGTTATTTTCACTCTGCTCTGCACAAGCTACAGTCCCTCAGTGTTGGAGCTACATTAGATTTATCAGAACTAGGTTGAAGTAAGCATATTTACTGTTTAGAGAAAAGCACCAGAGATTGACACTTACTCTAATCACAGTATTTCTACTTGTAGTAAGTCAATCTATTGTTTCCTATTTCAGTCTTGATTTTCCCTTCTTTATTTTTGAAGAAGAAAAGGAAATATATTATTGAAAAGAAAATATCCCAGTGCCATATAGCACTGAGCTAGTAAGTCTTACTTTTGCTTTCCCATATTAATTAGTCTTAATAGTTTTAGATTTTTTAGTTTTTTCAAAGTTCATAGTACTGAACTTTAGCCTTCCCTGAGGTGACAGATAACATTATAATATTCTAGTGATAAGGTGGTCATCAACAGATTGGAAGGAGAAGACTGGCAAGCCAAACCCGCTTAACTAATTATGAAAATAAAGATCTGAGGAGATCAATCAGAGAAATTTCCTTGACACCATCATTGTCAATATTAAGCTTCAACAAAACACAAATGTACTGAAGAACATTTTTATTTACAGTTTTAAATCAATTTAATATGGTTAAATTCTAGTCATTGGCAAATACCACCAACAGCCTATAATGAAAATTCTATATGTAGTGTGGCAAATTCATTTGTGAGATCAAAAGGAAACTTCCCCCCATCAGCTCTTTGTTTTTTGCTGATAAATTTATTACTCCATCCCAAGGATTGTAGTTCCCCTCCCCATCCCCCACATCTGGTCATTTAAATAACATACAAATAAACCTAATTTTTGATGGAGGAAAATTAGATATCTTTCTCTCTCAGTCTCTCTCTCTTTTTACCCTTCTCTCTCTCCTTCTCCTTCTCCCTCTTCTTCCCTCCCTCTCTCCCTGTCTTTATCTTTGAGAAATCATTCTTTCAAGAGTTAAAAAAAATGTTCAGGTTCATCTCATATAAATTTTATCATTATAAATGAAGAGATGGGGCCAGGTATGTAGCTCAGTGGTGCATTTCCTGCCTGTAAAGCAGGCCCTGAGTTCAATTCCCAGTACCAAGAAAGAAAATAATTTTTAAAAAGACCAAAACAAACAAAAAAATCCCTTAAATGAAGGGATGGTATTCACTCATAAATGTGACAAATTTGTTTTAAATATACATAGTTAATGTATATTCTTATCTACACTGTAAAAATAGTACTGCCATTTATAATATGATTTTAAGGGGGTAAAGTTTAAAACTCCTTAACTGGAAGCAATTCAATGGTCTCACAGTAGGAGCTGTCAGTTTCCCTGCAGGAAATATATTTCAGAGCGTAGGTTTGACCATGCTAATCTGCCTACAACCACATGAGAGAGACCGGCAACTTTATCAGAATGTTTCAATCAAGTAATTCTAAACAATGAAGGCTACCTAAAGAAATCTAAAGGCAGCCCCAGGTTTAGAGGTATCCCAAGATAGACCCATTGTAGATGCAGTGGGACCCATACCTGTCTTAATTTTCAACATGCATAACTGAATCAATGCATAGGTTCTCTTTAAAAATGCAAGATCTGAGAATAATGAGTCTTTCATAAAATTAAATGTCTGTGAAGGATCCAACATTCTACTATCACATTCCTTTTCAAATGCAAAAAATGGACCTCAAGTAGAGATTCAGCAGTCAGCAGTCTGTCAGTTGAGAAACATAGAAGACAGTTAACTCAAATTATACCTTACTCTTTCTACCAAACTCTAATAGGTTCTGTAAGTCCTCATTTAAAATGTCTCATGGCTTCTTTTCTCATCTAACTCCATGAAAACTTCTCTCATCTAATAATTTATTAGGTCTTGTTTAGGCTCCTTAGAGAAGCAGTGAAATATAACATGCCAGCAAATACCAAACAGACCAGAGGAGGACGGTGTGATTCTACAGCAAGCAGATTCTACTCAACCGCACATTACTGCCCTCAGATTTAGACTTTGATTCCAAGAGAAATCAAAACTCCTCCAGGTTTTTCTGTTTGTGTGTGTGTGTGTTGGCCGTTCTTATGGTTTGTGTCTAGGTATTCCCCCAAAGCCACATGCAGTCATGGTGTAGACTTTTAGAGTTTATGACTGATTCATGGTCTAGTGTTGGAATTATGGATGTGAGTGCTACACCTACCCTGGGGTGGTTAGTTTCATACAATGTAAGGGAAAGAAAGAAGCTGCTTGCCACTGCTCCTCCCTTTTGCTCTGGTTGCTTTTGCTATTTTCTGCTGCGATGAACAGTTGCCCTCTGCCATGTACCACTCTGCCTTGGAGCCACCCAAGGATAGGCTGAAACCTCCACAAACTGTAAGCTAAATAAACCTTTCCTTCCTTAATTCTTGGTGTCAGGTGTTTTGTCTCAGCATCAAGAGTAACTAAAACAGCAGTGCGTGATATCTGTATGTCAACTAGGCCTGGAGGCCCACACTTGGCAATGACTAATTGCAACTCCCTACCTTTAGCTTTTTTTTCTCTGCTGCTGTCTCTAAATCTTCCTAAAACCTTGCTTTCTATTATACCTTATTGCTTGAAAACCTAAGATCATTTTCATGGTTTACAGACATCAAATCATTTATACTGTTGCAATTTTCACAACCTAAGTGTCCAATTCTGATTTTCAAATAACTTAGCATGCATCCTGTAAGTGAGGGAAGACTCCTAGAAGCCCTTCAGGTCATGTGGTGATATAGTCATTTTTGTACTTCAGGTACTGACCTGTGAACTGAGAGTGAAGCATTTAGACACTAGCTAGGTTGTAGGATTGAGGATTGGATTTATAGGTGCGGTCAGTGACTCTCTTTCTTTGGTTAAGGAAAAATTGAATGGAAAGATGGTGTAGTTCAGGACAGGTAGAATATCTAGTATTTTTAGAAGAACAGCATTGACATTTGGGAAATAAAATCAGTAAGAGGTGTGATGCACGATGGAGCTCACCACTTTCTCTGAAGTGTGGCCATTTACTTAAAAGGCAAATGATTTTTTTTTTATTTTGCATAAGACATTGTGATGTTGATGCTTTTCTAGTTCACATGCATTTTTCTCTTTGAATATTGGCAGTAAACTTCTAAAGAAGACTAAGTATTATAATCTCTATTTTTTTTATGAGGAGGGAGTATCTAAGACAAGACTATGACTTGTCTGAAGTCAGTGTTAGTAAGCGCTTGAATCTGAACTGATACATTAGTTTCCTAAATCCTAGTCTAGTAAAGATTCTACTTCTCCGGATTCGTGAAGACAAACTGTAGGCATCATAGACACGCTGCCTTTCTCATCCCGCCTTCTAACTGATAACATTTTAGAGACATAAAAGTCTCATTCAATCATAGTCCTCTGTTTAGAAGTTCATTGAGCAGGTTTGTCAGCAGTTAATTCCAAAACACAGTTGCTAGCTCGTGGATATGGTTGTCTTTGCTTGAGAATGCTCTACCTTTTTTTTCACCCCTTCTGATACTTTTTTTACATCTATCTTTTGTTTTACACATATTTTTGGAAAACGAGAGAGAAACGGAGAGAGTAAGAGAATTGTGTCAGAAACAGTGTATTTGTGTGAAAAGAAATCATCAAGTTTAGTCGTAGTTTTGGAAGAAACTTCTATTTATTTGTGCATATCAGACAGTAGGTGTGGGATTTCTGTGTGAAGCATTCTGTGTGCAGTGAGCTGGATCTCTGCTGCACTGCCTGACTCCCAGATGGACATTGGAAGTTTCCTTCCAGAAGGATCGTTAAAGTCTCCCATTCAACACCTCCTGATCTTCGTAGGAGATATTTCCTGCTGTGAAATGCTATTGTCTGTTTCCAGGTGGCAATGTTTTGAAGCTAAACCTGGTCCTTGTGTGTGTCTATGTGATCTTACTAAACTGTGAAACACGTGGTAACATTCTCTGACACACAAAGTGACATTCCTTGAGTATTTAAGATAAGAAAAAATGAGATTTTCATGCAGTAATCCCATGTACTTAAATTGTAGCATTTTAATGTGTACTTTAAAAAGTCATGGAAAAATTTCATCACATTTACAACTTAGTTTTATGCAAATGTAAAATTGTGATTTTTGAGAAATAGAAAGAATGGAATTTGGAATTTGCTATGAACTACAGATATCTGGAGATTCCTAAACAGGACCTTTGGCAATTGTTTATTGTCTCTTCCAGGGTTTTGCCATTTCATCAAAATGTGTCTTAAAGCAGCTCCTGAATTTCTAAAAGGAAAGGTTATTTTTTAAAACAGTATTTTGATACTTTTTGTTCAGTAGATTGAATAAGGACAGTCTGCATTAATCATTAAAGAAACCACGCCCTGGCTTTTTATGAAAACCAGAGAGCGATTATGGATTCTCTGCGCTAAGAGCACTTACACCAGCTCGCTCGGGCACAGGTGATGGCTATTCCCACTGTCAAGGTACCCAGATGACTGGCACTGGGATGGAAAGATAAAAAGGGTTCTTAAATTAGATCTCTGCTGATTTTGTTCAGATAATGTCAAATGATTGGTTCCAAATTTATAGTCCTTTGTGCGCACTTACTTGAATGAGATTCAAGTATCCAAATGTGGAGAATAATCACTTGCCTATTGCATCACTAAGAGGAATGGAAACAGAGCCGTAGATGTTGGAGAGATAATAGGCGTTCTCTGGTTGCTGCTTCATCAGCAGCGTCCTACCTTGGAGCTAGCGGGGCCGGTTACACTTCTCATTTCAGATGCAGCTTTGAAAGAGATTCCCTTTCTATGGCTGTCATTTCTTTTTGAAATGGTTTGTTATATTCTTTGGAATCTAGGTTACATTTTATAACATTGAGTCTAGGAAAGTGAACAGAACAAAATGCTCCCTGACATAAAAGTGCCAACTTTGCGGGCCTCACTGAACTCTTACCAGATGAGTTGAAAACTTTTAATGGAACTTTCTTGTGCACTTGAAGTACATACCCTCTTTCCCCCAAAATAAGTCCTAGCCCAAAAATAATCGACCTTGAAAGCTAGAGATCAAAATGCCAGCCCTAGTCAGCCTATCCTTACCTTCCCTGCCGTCACTGCTCCCTTGCTTGGTGGCTGCTCTGTACAGCAGGTCAGACAAGGATAGGCTGATGAGGACTGGCATTTTGATCTCTAGTTTTCAAGGCTGATAATTCTCCAGCTAGGCGCAAGTAGATGTTGCATCTAAGCCTAACCTCCTCTCTGAGAACTAGCTCAGGTTATGTAATATAGACAGATTTCAGAGATGGCAAGGAAAGCCATTCCCAAGCCCATCTTACAACATGAACTAAAGTAAAATCGCATCAGTAATTAGCAGTATATTCATCACAGCACGCAAGAAGCCTTGTGCCTCTTGGTTGAACAAAGCAGTTAAAAGGGAAGCACCAAAGCTCAGTGGATAAGAAAATGCTATGGGGCTAAACAGGCAGTGAACAGAGTGGAGGCTCTGCTGCTTAGCTGATTTGAGCAACTCTTCATGGTTGTAAGTCTTTACCCGCAAGCTTGTGATAATAATATTTTTCTATGGAGGTCACCCAGTGCTTACATTATTAAAATGGTGGTGGTGGTACTAGTGACGATAGCAGGGCAGACATACAATATTCACATATTAAAATGAATTTAGGAAATAAGGCAAGCAGCCATGAAGAAATTATCAAACAAATTGAAATATCTGGGCTGGGGATATAGCTCAGTGGAATAAGCGCCTGCCTAGCAAGTGCAGGGTCCTGAGTTCGATCCCCAGTACCGCCAAGAAAAAAAAAAAAAAAATTGAAATATCTTACAAACAGACCAAATTTCTGCTTAGGAAAGAGTGAATTGGATATAGGCTAGAGATAGCAGATCTTCCTGCAAAACCCATTTAATATGCACCTCTGAAGTTTAATATGTAAGGAAAGACTTTTATTGACTCTGATATCTTTTTTTCTGTACTAGTGGGACTTACCTTTAAGCCCAGTGATGCTCCTGTATGAGCCGGGGTGGCCTAATGGTGAGTCTGTACTCGGGAGCGCGGGTCTGGACTTCCTACCTGCTCTCCCTGACAGCTTTCCTCTCACTAAGACTTGAGGCTCCCTTGGAATCAGTGACTTTCTACCATGTCCAGAGCCTTCATCTGAAAAAGCATATGTTTGGAATAATGGCCAGAGGAGTACCTGGGGAATGACACCGGGTTGTGACAGGATTTTCTAATAAAATTTTCTAATGTTATTAGTATTTTCTAGTAAAAGTATTTTCTAATAAAATGTAGAAAGTGTTTTCTTTTTTTGCTGTTGAAAAAATTGTCATCTTTTCATCCAGTTTCCCAAAGTATGAAGGAACTCTGATTGTATTATTGTAGTGTGGTGTTTTTAAGTTGTCTTATCTTTGAGTCGTTTTATTCCTTATCTATTCCTCCTGTTGTTTTGTTGCAGGGCTGTTTTTTGGTCCTGATCATGATTGATTTTTGTTCTAAAAGCTTAATTAGATTCCAGTTATTATATTTTTTGGCAAAATAGTGAGAATTACTTTTGTGTCAGGATATTCATACCATTTAGTTGTCTCTTTGTGTATTTGTCCTTTAGCAACCTAGCCTTATTATTTCACCACAGCTTGTATAATGGTCAGTGATATGATAGTCTTTCTAAATTTATTAGCTAGAACACCCTACAGAAAAACAATTCTCTCATAGCACCTATTTCATAATCCTACAAATAGGCAAGACTTCCTTCTTGCTCTCTCTGCCAATTTTCAAAATAAGTTGGTTTCCTAATGTCCTCCAGCTTGATCACTGAAGAGAGAGAGAGGGAGAGAGAGAGAGAGAGAGAGAGACATGGAGAGGGACATGGAGAGATGTGATTGTATTACACTATTGTAATATATTGCAGATTCTCTTTCATATTCATCTAAATTATACCCTTATTTTGCCAATGAGAAACTCTTTAAGTTGATGAGTGAATATTTTTATATAACTCTAGTGTTCTCTGGTTTCTTCTTTTTTCTCATCTGGTAAGATGTGCTAGGTTCACTTTGTGCCTTTTTACCCTGGATTAGGAATTACCCATTTCTCTAAATATCCATGGTTGATATTAGTGAGAAGCAATAGACAAAGCTACAGTGCGGCCAGCAGGTTGTCCATCCCCATAGGGCTGGTCAGTTCTGATCTTTCTCAATTGATCACTCTAGGAAATAATATTTTCCACATAGGATAAGATTTTAACAGATTCACTTACCCTTTGATCCTTCATTTTTTTCTACAATAATGAAAATCCAGTTCTTAACATTTATAATATTCTCTAAATCAAAAGGAAGAATAATTCATTCATAGGATTGTTCTATCAAGAGATAATTTAGGCATTGTCTGTGCTGCATAGAAACAGTCTGTAAAATGACATAAACAAGAAAAATAGTAAATATTTCAAAACCATATTTTCGACTTTGAAAACATTTTCATAGTACATGATACATATGAATCTATAACAGTGTAGATCAAGTATGCTTAGATGTGCTTAGATGCTTTAGGGTAGATAAATTAGGGTTTTCCCCCTTTCCAGTGCAAATAAAAGACAGATACATACTGCTGTCCTAGATCATCACTCTAACATCAAAATATAAAGTTACCTCCCACAGATTTCCCAGGAGGTAGAGCTATTTCCATGGGTTTCTATATTCTGCTCAAGGTACTTTGGATACAATAAAAAAAGCCCACATAATTAGCTCAAGTGAAGACTGGTCCTACTTTAAAGTCATGACCAAAACCTCACATAAGCCTCTGATGCTATTGGATTACAGAATACACATGCCTGGTCCAGTTCCTTTCTTTGTCTCCTAAAGAGCTGTTCCGTACCTTCTGTTACCTCCTTTCTTTTACAGCACCTCTTCCTCCTTTCTCAGTCTCAGATAATGACCTTGTTTTCCATTTCAGTAGACAAATCCCTGAATCATCATAAGAGGAAAGAATACTCCCACACAGTACCCACAGACTTTCCAGTACCCACTGGCACACACACTTCCTGGTCCCTCCCTTCATCGTGCTTTGATCCCTGTATGATCCCTTCATCCTGCCCACTCAAGGGAATGACTCTGGCCATTGATCTTTCTTCCTACATCGTCAAGTTTTGTTTTGATTTGCTTTGCTTTGCTTTGTTTTGTTTTTGAGACAGGGTGTTGGTATATAGTTCAGGCTGGCCTTGAACTCACTATGTGGCACAGGCTGGTCTCAAACTCACAATGATCTGCCGGCTTCCACTACCCAAGGGCTGGGATTACAGGTGCATGACACCATACCCAGTTCCTCATCAAGTTTTACTTCTGTGCTGACAGTATTACAAGAAGAGTGTTGTTTCTTCCATCTTAAAGAAAAAAAACTTGATTTTTTAACCTAGTGGGTTGTTTCTTCCAATTTAAGAAAAACTTAGTTTTTTAACCCAACCATTACTACTACCTGCCATGTCGCTTCTTTATTCACTTTTGTAACAAAATTCCTTGAGTCACTTCTTCCTGTATTACCATAACATTGTTCCAGGATGGCTTTCACTACCACCAGGACTGCAAACTGTGTTCATTATGGCTCCTAAATGACTACCACTTTGCCAGTTCAAATGGACACCCTTCGGATCTCAGCTTGTGTAATCTGTTTGTTTGGCAATGTCAATGGCTCACGTCATAGTGCATTTTTCTGCTTTGATTTCATTGATGAGCACTTTATCTAGGTTTGCTTTTTACCCAGAATTTCTCTCAATCTTCTTGTGTCTGTCTTTCCTCCACGCTAAAGTCCTAAAGCAAGAATCTGCCAAGGTTGAGTGCTTAGCCTTCAAATCTGCATTCAAATTACATGCCTTTAAATAACAGTACACTAATTGATTCCAAATATTTAATCCAGACTTTCCCCAAAACTTTAGACACTGAACACTGAACTCCTTACCTTCTCCCTAAAACCTCTGTTACATGCTTTGCCTTCCCACCTAATGCCAGCTCCTCCTTCCATTTTCTCTGGACAGTGATTGTGCTGTTATATTCGCTTATTTGTTCCTTTCCCATTCCACACACACTCTGATTGGGCAGAATTTTGAAGTATTTCTGAAGTTCCACTACTTCTCATGATATCTTTGGTTCCCAGGTGCTGTAAGGCACAATTACCACTCACTTGGATGACTACCAGGGTCTTCTGCCTGGTTCGCCTTCTTCAGCCTCTGCCAGCCTCCAGGTAGAACATTGTCAACGTAGCACGGTAATAAAAATGAATGATCTTCTCAATGCACATGCCCCACGATGTCATTTCTTTGCTCAAGGCTGTCACTTAGAGGAGAAGCCGAGTTTCAAACAATAGCATGTAAGATTCTCTATGTCCTCTCTTGCCGGTACCTATAACCTCCATCTCCTTACCAGTTCTGTTCTACCATGCTGGATTTCTCGTGTCCTTCCAGTACACCACCCGTGATCCTGGCTTCTAGCCTTTTCTCCTGGCTTTGAACCTTTGCTCTGGTTGTTCTCTTTATCTGCATACTCTACAGACTGACTGACACCTGGGTCTGTTGACAGTTGCCTTTGTCCATGTTTTAGCTTTCTAATGCAACATTGCCTACACAGTTGACCTATTTAAAATTTAAATTTTAGTGCCTCTGTCTTGTTCTAGTGTTCTATTTCTTCAAAGCACATATCATTTATTATTACTTTCTAACTTAGTATATATTACCTACTTGTTATACCTATTGTATACTGTGGGTCACCTGTAAATGTATGCTCAGTGAAGAAAAGTGGTTTTTATCTTTTTTTTTTTTTTTTTTTTTTTTTTTTTTTTTTTTTTTTTTTTTTTTTTTGCCCGTATTTCATAAGCGCCAAAAGAGTGCCTAGTCTATAGTGGTTACTCAAGAAACATTTACTGATCAGTAGCACAGCAATCAGTGCCCTATGGAGACAGCCAAGGAGAGCATGTCCAAGAATCTTTGGGGATATCTGACTTGCTAGAATATCTGGGAGCCTTTGGGTGATAAGATCTATACCAGGATTCAAGAATCAGGATTCTTCTCTGCCTGTGTCTGTCTTGGCCTCTGTGATTATCTTAGGGACACACATGCGATTTTCTGTGCAATCTAAACATCACTGTTTCATCTTTACACATTGACATCTGTTATTTTATAGGGTTTTAGTCTGTCTGTATACTCTTTCCACAACACACCTTTTCATATTTCACTGAACTGACTCTCTCTCTCAGGATTTTGTATCCAGATCATTGGCCAGGGAATTTGATTGATTTAGCCTAGAGTAGGCATCCACCCAAATATGATCAGCCATGCAGGGTTGAGAGAGTAGTCACTCATTCATGACCATCTTCCTCTCTACTATTCCATAACCTTAGCATAAATTGAAAAATAGAAGCCAGCTGCAGACCACAAAGGACCTTGTGGAACCTATGGCTATTTTCAAATGATGTGAATTAGTATAACGGTTCTTTACTACAATTAGTCTTAAAATGTTATCCACTTAGTGTTTTGCAGCAGGCATTTGCTTAAATGTGAGTAAATTTGCAAATCTAAACCACTGTGGCAAAACATAAATCTACCTTTACCTTCACTTGATTCCATTTATGTACATGTGGCTAAATCGAAAGCCTGGTTTTAAATTTCATTGAATTCATATTGTGTATGTTAAAATAACACACTTGCTATTGTATTTCGTAATGTTGGAGAAAGTTGAGGTTTATAATGAATACGAAGAGCCAAGTAGAAGTAAATTTGATGTGTCGGCAAAATTAATAATAAAAGTTGATTTTCCAAGTACGGTATTTGTGTAACATATGTAAGGCATTATATAAAACTATCATCACATGTTGTACAACGAGTAAACTGAGAGGATCTATTCCTTTGTACTATAAAATCTGAATAAGACTCTGGCACACTGTACATATTATAAAATGGAAAAATTCATTTAAATAAAGAATGATCAATACAGCTTTCTATGTATGTATTTATGTATATTTGGTGTGCTTTTTCCAATAGTTTAAAATAACTTAGTCATTCATCTGAGAGATTTTGAACTACATATCTACTGAAGATGTTTGGACTTATTTTAAACATGTGGCAATGATAAGACCAGTTTTACCTACTGTGCAAATGTTAACCGACAAAGTGAAGCCCCAGCATATGTTCATTCAGAGATATTTATGGAGGACTCTCTAGGTACCAAACAGAGTCACAGATCTGAAAAGTGAACCCATTTCTGCCCTATAGGAACATATATTCTCAGGCCAGGAAAGTATAGAATAAACAAATAAGTCTGTTCCTAAATAGTTAACCATAAATAAAATTAAACAAGATAGTATTGTGAAAGGAGTTATAACTGGGAGGCCAGGCTTCAGGAGGCAGTTATTGAAGCAAACTAGGTGGGAAACAAGTGGTTGGACAATGAGAAGCAGTCAGCTAAAAACTCTACGAAGTGAAGGTCCAGAGACAATAATGGGCTCTTTGTACTTAAAGGGCAAAGAGAAGTCCAAACTAGTGTGAACTACTACTAAAAAAGTAGTAGAAGATGATTTTAAAGAGGTAGCCAGAGCAAAAGTCAGCTGATAGAAAAAAGTTTGTTTTATTTATTTGGTAAATGTGAAGCTATGGGAAGTTTTAAGCAGAACGACATGGTCGTTGTGATTCTCTTAAAGCTCACTGCTTATTACAGACGGTAGAGGAGTAAAAGTGGAAGCAGTGAGACCAGTTAAGCATCGATGTCATTCTTTTAGGCATGAGGTGATGTAGTCAAAGTACATCATACTCGGAGCAGGAGATGGAGAGAACTAAGTGAACACATTTTGAGATGAGATCCCAGAGAAGTTTCTCAAGTTTTACTCTGAACGCGCAAAGTATCACATTTGCTGTTATGTATGTCACACTTGCTCTTAGAGAGATCTCAAGATTACAGACTCTCATAGTCCCAGGATTGCCACATGTTTAAGAAAATAAGTATGTTTGAGTTTTCTTGAGTTTTTAAAGAATTATTTCAAATTCTACAGCACAGTTTCTTTTTTTGCATGAAAATGTGGTCCAGTATGTGTTAATAAATATTAAGAAGCCCCCTATGTTGAAACTCAGACCTCCACAGTTGAAGTGTTTGAAGGTAGAACCCAGGAATAGGTCTGGTAAGCAAATCCTGAAGGTAATTTGTTAGACCAATAAATATTAAAGATGCAACATAGTTGATTCATTCTTCAAGTTCTATGGCTACCGCTTTAAACATCAATTTAATATGTCAGCAATATTAGACCTTTATTTCCCTCTCATCATCAAAACCATTTGTATGGAAAACTAGAGTTATTTAAAGATAATGTGGTTTGGAGAAGGCCACCACTTGATTTTAAGTTTTTTTGGCAAACAAATAAACCACAAGAAAATCCGACTACAGATTCATTGGAAAAGCTAAATGCAAACACCAAAGTATAACTGGCATTTTCTTGCATATGATTTTTTTGGTTCTATGTGGAGTTTAAGATTTATTCTTTGTCCATAAAATATACTGAAGCTTGATATGTATTGCATTTACTTTGTAGATTGCTTTGAGCAGTATTTTAAAATACTTTATTTTAAAGTGAAAAAACAATAAGAATAGGTACTTTTTTTTTTTTTTTTTTTGGCGGTACTGGGGATTGAACTCAGGACCCTGCGCTTGCTAGACAGGCGCTTATTCCACTGAGCTATATCCCCAGCCCCTAAAAGCGATAAGAATAATGATACAAAATTTCAAAACAAGGTAGTTGATTAACAGTATTATAACATTGCTGAGCAGTATTGATATTCTAAATATTCTAACAATATTATTTCTGTTCATAAACGATATTTATCCTTTTATTCATCATCTTCCATTTTTTCCATCTGTTCTTTCAATTTTTAGTTTGCAGATCACAGGCTAAATTTTTTATGAAGTATTTTTGTAGCTATTGTAAATGGGATTATTTCCTTGATTTCTTTTCAGATAGTTCATTGTTAGTGTATCAAATAGTACTTATTTTTATGTTGATTTTGTATGCTGAATCTTAATTAAATTTGTTTGTTTTAGCAGTTGTTTAT
Source organism: Dinomys branickii (assembly GCA_004027595.1). NCBI lineage: Eukaryota > Metazoa > Chordata > Mammalia > Rodentia > Dinomyidae > Dinomys > Dinomys branickii. The sequence goes on from PVLD010019662.1 coordinate 27,849, forward strand.
TGGTGGTATCTCTAGCATGTTTTCTCTATCTAAGCTTGTTGTCTGCAAATAGGAATCATTTAAATTATTTTTTCAATTTGATTCCATTTTTTCTTTTTCTGGCATAATCTTGCTGATGAGGACTTAAGTGCCAAGTTGAATAGAGATGGGGAGAGTGACATTATCTCTTGTTCCTGGTCTGAAAAGAAAGACTTACCGCACTCCATCATTAAAGATGACGTTAACTGCAGCTTATCGTGCATGGCCTTCATTGTGTGAGGTGTACTCCTTGTGCCTCTAGATTTTTGAATGTTTATATTATGAAAGGAGTAATTGATTATCTCTAGCTAATGAATTATCTTTATGCTTAGCCTCTTAAAAGAGCAAGGACTTACTATTTCATCATTTCTGAGATTGCAGAATAGGGAATGGCTTAGCTCGCTGACTTTGGTCCTGCATCTCTCAGGACGGTGTGCCCGAGATGTTGGCTGGGCTGCAATCTCATCAGATGGCTTAACTACCCAAGAATCCACTCGAGCCTCAAGTCACAGGACTGTGACGATCCTCAGTCCCTTGTCACTGTTGGACTAAGGACTGGTCCTTCTGGCTGTTGGCCAGAGATCTTCTGTTCACCACATGAGTCTCCCATGAGGCAGTTCAATATGGAGAGCAAGGAGTCTGAAAACAGAAGTGTGCAAGGGGACTCAAGATGGAGCTTCAGTCCTTTTATAGCCTAATCTCAGAAATGAGCTCCCATCCCTTCAACTATATTGTTGGAAGTATGTCCCTGAGTCCAACCCGATCTCCAGGAGAGGAGGAATAACCTCCACCATTTGTATGCATACCTTCAAAATCACCAATGCATGATAATAATTTTCTGTACAACTTGAATAAAAGAACAATGAAGGCATAATGTTGGTACACTTAACTTTGTTGAATTTGGGTCTTAGCTTGATAATTGTCTTATGTTTTTATGTATTTCCATGTTCTGTACATCATCTTTGACATTGAACTTTTTAAAATCTGAAGAATGTTTTCTTTCAAGTCAAGCAAAAGTTCAGAAAGAAAAACAGATTTGTGTGAATGTTAGTCAGGTTGTTATGCACCATTAAACTGTTTTCTATGTAACTTTTTAAAGGAAATGTTTCCTTTCATGTTAGATCCAAGTATCAACCCATTGTCTGCCTTGAAGAAGTAACAATTGAGGCCCAGTTTCTGTGAATTGATCAGAATATAATATTTAGGTGATGTACCAAGGAAAATGACAGTTTATTCACACATATTTACTTCCCCTAGGATGAGAGCCAGATGGTCCTCAATAGTTTTGGTTGTATACAAACACATTAATTTCTTTTTCAAGTATAAAATTTGTACTTCTTTTTTTAAAATGTATTTTCAAAATAAAGAAGGAAAACATATTAACAGACAGACATCCATTTACAAACTAGCGTAAGAACAATACAAACAATACAGAGTTACAGACAAAGTAGTAGGAAATTAACAATGGCTGTTGTATTATATATTGATATTTTCAAAGTGTTTTCTCAGGGGAACAAATAGAGACACAGAAGATTGATCAAATACTTAATCATTAACTGTTCCTCTCAGTAAAGTGATAGAAGTCAGTAGTTCAACTATGTTAGCTCTCCTATGCACACATACATACATAATTTCCCTGTATACATACATAATTTCTCTTCCTTTCCTTTTTCTTTTCACTCACCCCAGTTGGTCTTGACTTTTGAGCATGTTCCTTTCATTTCACAATGTCTGCCCTACTTCCTAATTTTTATTCACTCTTTCAGGTTCTTCCACTAGTGAGACAATACATTGTTCACACATGGAGGTCTTGTTTATTCCACTTATGAGCATGGTCTCTAGTTGTGACCATTTATCTGTAAAAGCCTAGAGTTTATCTTTCTTTCTAGCTGAGTAATATTCCATCATATGGAAGTATCACAATTTTTTTGTTCACTCCCCAGTGGATGGACATTTGGATTGCTTCCATAATTTAGAAATTACAAATTGCACTGCTATAAACATGGGTGCACATATATCGCTGTGATATATGTTTTCAGAACTTCTGGGAAAATACCCAGAATGGGAATGGCTGGTTTGAATGGGACCTTCAGACCTTGTTTGCTGAGGAATCTCCAAACTGATTTCCACAGTGGTTTCACCGGTCTGCAGTCCTACCAGCAGTGGAGAAGAGTTCCTATTTTTCCACAACTGCACCAGCATTTGTTATTGGTTGATTTCTTAATGCTAGCCATTCTTACTGGGGTGAGATGAAGTATCAATGTTGTTTTAAGTGCATTTCTCATTTCTCAAATAACTAATGATTTTGAATATTTTCTCATGTGTTTACTTGCCATTTCTATTTCTTTATCTGAGAAGTGTGTATTCGTCTCAGCTGCCCATTTTTGGATTGGGTCTTCGAATTTGGGAGGGCTGATGTTTTTTTAATTCTTTATATGTTCTAGATAGAAGATCTTTGTCTGAGAAAGAGCCAGCTAAAATTTTTTCCTAGTTTGTGGGTTTTCTTTTAACTCTGCTGGTGATTTCTTCAGATGTGCAGAAACTTTTCAGTAGGATGAGATCCCAGCTGTTGATTCTTTGAAGTATTTCCCCTGCTGTTTGGGTTTTGTTCATGAACTCTCTGCCTACCCCTATATTTTCAAGATTTTTACCTACTTTCTCTTCCAATAGATTTAGTGTTTCTGTTTTAATACTGAGATCTGTGATCCATTTTGACTTGAGTTTGGTGCATAGTGATAGACTTGGGTCTCTTTGCAGTCTTCAGCAAGTGGCAAGTCAAGTTTCCCAGCACCATTTATTAAAGAGGCTATCTTTCTTCCAGTGAGCTTGATTGGCCCTTTTATCCAGTATTAGGTGGCTGAGTGTGTTTGTGGTTGTGGCTCCATCCTCCAGTCCATTCCACTGATCCTCTGGTCTGATTTTTACCCAGTACCAGGTTGTTTATTTTATTACAGTAGCTTTGTTATTTTATTACAGTAGCTTTGTACTATAACCTCAGGTCAGGGATTGTTAATTCCACCTGACTTGTCTTTGTTTCCCAGGATTGCTTTTGCTGTTCTGGGTCTCTTCTGGTTCCAGATGAATTTAAGGCCTGTTTTCTCTAGATCTGTTATGTATACTAATAGTAGCTTAGAGGGAATTGCATTAAATCTGTATAACAATTTTGGTAGTATGGCCATTTTCACAGTGTTGGTTCTTCCTAACCATGAGCAGGGAATGTTTTTCCATTTATTGAAATTCTCATCGAGCTCTTTCTTCACAGTAGCTTTCATTGAATAAATCTTTTATATCCTTTGTTAGATTGATTCCTAAATATTTCAATTTCTTTTTTTTTCGGTACTGGGGATCGAACTCAGGACCCTGCGCTTGCTAGGCAAGCGCTTATTCCACTGAGCTATATCCCCAGCCCCAATATTTCAATTTCTTGGATGCTATTATAAAAGCTATGGTTTCCTTAATTTCTCTCTCAGCCATTTGTTGTTTGTGTATAGGGATGCTATTGATTTTTGGGTGTGGACTTTGTAACCAGCTACTCTGCTGAATTTGTCTATTAATTGAAGGAGTCTTCTTGTGGAGATTTTGGGGTCTTCCATGTAAAGAATCATGTCATCTGCAAATAGTGATAGTTTTACTTCTTCCTTTCCTATCCTTATTCCTTTCATTTTTCTCTCTTGTTTTGGTATCAGTATTAATTTTGCCTCCAGAAATGAGTTAGGGAAAATTGCTTCTTTTTCAGTTTCCTTGAAGAGTTTGAGGAGTGTTCATATTAAATCTGAGTTTCTTGTAAAATTCTGCTGTGAATCCATCGGGGCTGGGCTTTTCTTTGTAGGTAAAATTTTAATCACATTTTCAATGTCACTAAGTGATATTGGGTTCTTCAAGATTTTTATATCTTCTTGACTCAACTTTGCTAATTCCTACATTTCTAGGAATCTGTCCATATTTTCTGAGTTTTATATCCTACCAAAGATTTTCAAAGTAGGTATTAATGATGGTTTGGATTTCTGTAGGATCTGTAGTGATTTCATCCTTTTCATCCCTTATTGCATGAATATGAATTTTTTCCTTTCTTTTTCTAATAAGGTTTACTAGGGGTTTATCAATTTTATTTATTCTTTCAAAAACGAGCTCTTGGATTCATTTATTTTTTTGTTGGCTAGGGGTTTATCAATGTTAGTTATACTTTCAAAGAACCAGCTCTTTGATTCGTTTATCTTTTTGCAGAGTTTTGTTCTTCTCAATTGCATTTTTTCTGTCCTGATCTTTATAATCTCCTCATTAATTTGAGCTTTGGGCATGACTTGTTCTTCTTTTTCTAAAAGTTTGAGGTGCAGCATTAGGCTATTTATTGTTCTCTTTCTGTTTTCCTTATGTGTGAGTTCACCACAATAAATTCCCTCTGAGGACTGCTTTCATTGCATCCCACAGATTCCGGTAAATTGTATCTATATTTTTGTGTTTTTTTTGTGTCGGTATTTTTTTAATTTCTTCTGTGACCCATTGATTGTTCAGAAGGTTATTTAATTTCTAAATGTTTATGGAGTTTTTGGAGTTCCTTTTCTCTTTAATTCCCAATTTGTTTGCACTGTGGTCAGATAATATGCATGGGATAATTTCAATTCTTTCGCATTTAGGTAGATATGCTCTATGGGCTAGAATGTGGTGTATTTTAGAGAAAGTCCCAGTGCAGCTGAGAAAAATGTGTATTCTGATGTTGTGGGGTGGAACAGTCTATATACATCTACTATGTAAATGTGTTCATAGCTTTGATTCAGATCTGTTATTTCTTTGCTGACTTTTTGTCTAGTTGACCTACCCCTTTGTGTCAAAAGGGTACTGAGGTCCCCTATTACAATAGTGTTATTAATTATATGTGTTTTCATGTCTGTTAAGATTTGTCTTACGGGCTGGAGGTACAGCTCAGTGGTGTAAGTGCTTGCCGCTAAGCACTAAGGCCCTGAGTTTGATCCCCGGTCCTGGAAAAAAAAAAAAAAGATTTGTCTTATGTAGTTTGGTGCTCCAATATTTGGTGCATACATGTTTATGATTCTAATCTCATCCTCTTGCAGTTTTCCCCTAACAAGTATGTAGTGACATTCTTTAACTCTTTTGATTGTTCTCAGTTTATAGTTTACATTGTCTGTAAGCATAATAGCTACTCCTGCTTTTTTCTGCGTTCCTGTTGCATGGAGGATTGTTTTCTATCCTTTGACTTTCAGTCTGTGGATTTCCTTTTGAGTAAAATGTGGTTCCTGTATACAGTATATTGTTGGATTTTGTTTGTGAATCCACTCTGCCAGTCTGTTTCTTTTCTCTGATGAATTGAGGTCACTTACACTTATGGTTATAATCAATATGTGTTGGCTTATCATTGTCATGTTATTTACTTGGTTTTGGTTTCTTACATTTTCTACCTGTTTATTTGATTGCTCTTCTTTTTTTATTTTAAAATTATAAAAACAAAAAGACATTAACAAACAGACACAAAGTAGCATAAGAATAGTACAATCGAATCTGAGTTACTGATAAGGTGACAGGGAATCAACAATGGTTGTTGCATTACATATTGATAACTTCTAAGTGTATACTCAGGAAAACAGATATAGACATGCAAAATTGATGAAACAAATAATCACCAACTATTCCTTACATTAAAATGACCTAAGTCAGTAGTACAACTTCTTTTTAAAGTGTGAAAGCAAAAAGAACTACATCATCAACAACAGAAAAAGAAAGAAAAAAAAACGAAAAGCATTAACAAAGAGACACAAAGTAGCTCAATAACCATATAATCAGAATTGAATTATAGACAAAGCAACAGAAAACCAACAATAGTTGTTGCATTGAATATTGATATCTTCAAAATGTATGCTCCGGAGAACACATATAGACATACAAGATTGATCAAACAACCCGTCATCAACTATTCCATACCATTAAGTGACATAGACAATACTAGAACCCTGTTAGCCATCCTGCACATATGTATACACATACATACATTCATACACACATTTTTGCCGCTTTCTTTTCTCCTTTCCCATGTCCCATCTGTTCTTTACTTTTGAACAGATTTCCTTCATGTCTCTTCGTTTATGTTCCCACCCTCAGGTTCTTACACCAGTGACACAATACGTTGCCTGCACATGTACCTCTGATTTATTTCACTTATGAGTATGGTGTCCAATTGTGACCATTTACCTACAAAGGCCCCAAATCAGTCCCCCTTTATAGGTGAATAATATTCCATTATATAAAAATGCCACAATTTTTTAATCCAGTCTTCTGTGGATGGACATTTGGGTTGCTTCCACAATTTAGCTATTACAAATTGCGCTGCTATAAACATGGGTGCACATATATCAGAGTGATATGATGCTTTCAGATCTTCTGGGAAAATACCCAGAAGGGGAATAGCTGGTTTGAATGGAACCTCTAGACCTAGTTTGCTAAGGAATCTCCAAACTGCTCTCCACAGTGGTTGCACCAGTCTGCATTCCCACCAGCAGTGTAATAGAGTCCCTATTTCTCCACAGCCTCGCCAGCATTTGTTATTGGATGATTTTTTCATACTGGCCATTCTTACTGGGGTGAGATGAAATCTCAGTGTTGTTTTTATTTCCATTCCTCGAATGACTAAGGATGTGGAACATTTCTCATATATTTATTTGCCATTTGTATTTTTTTATCTGAGAAGTGTGTATTCATCTCAGATGCCCATTTCTGGATTGGGTCTTTGAATTTGGACAGGTACATGTTTTCTAATTCTTTGCATGATCTAGATAGACCTTTTTCTGAGGGACAGCCAGCTAGGATTTTTTCCCAATTTGTGGGTTTTCTTTTTACTTTGCTGGTGATTTCTTTAGATGTACAAAAACTTTTCAGTAGGATGAGGTCCCAGTTAATGATTCTTTGGAGTGTTTCCCTTGCAGTTTCATTTTTGTTCATGAACTCTCTGCCTACTCCTATGTCTTCAAGATTTTTACCTACTTTCTCTTCCAATAGATTTAGAGTTTCTGTTTTAATGTTGAGATCTGTGATCCATTTTGACCTGAGTTTGGTGCATGATGATAGACTGGGGTCTATTTTCAGTTTTCAGCAAGAGGTAAGCCAGGTTTTCCAGCACCATTTATTAAATAAGTCATCCTTTTCCAGTGAGTTTGGTTGGCCCCTTTCTCAAATACTAGGTGGCTGAGTGTGTTTTTTGTTGTGGTTGCATCTTCTAGTCTGTTCTATTGATCCTCAGGTCTGTTTTTTAGCCAGTACCAGGTTGATTTATTACAGTAGCTTTGTAGTATAATTTCAGGTCAGGGATTATGATTCCACCTGACTTGTCCTTGTTGCCCAGGATTGCTTTTGCTATTCTGGGTCTCTTCTGGTTCCAGATGAATTTAAGGCATATTTTCTCTAGATCTGTGAGGTATGCTAATGTTAGTTTAATGGTAATTGCATTGAATCTGTACAACAGTTTTGGTAGTGTGGCCATTTTCACAACGTTGGTATTTCCTAACCAAGAGCAGGGTATGTTTTTCCATTTATTGAAATCCTCTTTGATCTCTTTTTTCAAAGTACTGTAGTTTTCACTGAATAAATCTTTCACATTCTTTGTTAGATTGATTCCTAAGTATTTCAATTTCTTGGATGCTATTGTAAAAGGTATGGTTTCCTCAATTTATCTCTCAGTCTGTTTGTTGTTTGTGTATAGGAATGCTATTGATTTTTGGGTGTTGACTTTGCACTTGATCTTAGCCAAAAGACCGAGAAGCGATTGGGTGTTGACTTTGTATCCAGCTACGCTGCTGAATTTGTCAATTAATTCCAGGAGTTTTCTTGTGGAGTTTTTGGGGTCCTCCATGTATAGTATCATGTCATCTGCAAATAGTGATAGTTTAACTTCTTCCTTTCCTATCCTTATTCCTTTTATTTCTCTCTCTTGTCTAATTGCTCTGGCTAATGCTTCCAGAACT
>PVLD010019663.1:0-35830 GCA_004027595.1 Dinomys branickii
AAATACAAATGGCAAATAAATATATGAGAAAATGTTCCACATCCTTAGTCATTCAAGAAATGCAAATAAAAACAACATCGAGATTTCATCTCACCCCAGTAAGACTGGCCAGTATGAAAAAGTCATCCAATAACAAATGCTGGCGAGGCTGTGGAGAAATAGGGACTCTATTACACTGCTGGTGGGAATGCAGACTGGTACAACCACTGTGGAGAGCAGTTTGGAGATTTCTCAGCAAACTAGGTCTAGAGGATCCATTCAAACCATCTATTCCCCTTCTGGGTATTTTCCCAGAAGATCTGAAAACATCATATCACTCTGATATATGTGCACCCATGTTTATAGCAGTGCAATTTGTAACAGCTAAAATGTGGAAGCAACCCAAGTATCCATCCACACAAGACTGGATTTAAAAATTGTGGCATTTTTATATAACGGAATATTATTCAGCTATAAAGAAAGACAGTTTTGGGGACTTTATAGGCAAGTGGTCAAAACTGAAGTCCATACTCATAAGTGAAATAAATCAGCAGTACATGTGCAGGCAACATATTGTATTACTGGTGTAAGAACTTGAGGGTGGGAATATAAACTAAGAGACATGAAGGAAATCTGTTCAAAAACAAAGAACAGATGGGACGAGAGAAAGGAGAAAAGAAAGAGGCAAAAATGTATGTATGTATATATGTATATACATGTAGGAGGGCTAACATGGTTCTACTGTTGTATTATACCACTTAATGCTAAGGAATAATTGAAGAAGGGTTATTCGATCAATCTTGTATGTCTGTGTGTGTTATCCTGAACACACACTTCGAAGATATCAATATGCAAAGCAGCAACTATTGTTGGGTTTGTTTTTCTTTTTTTTTTTTGTCTTTGGTTTTTTATTTTTTGTGTTTTTCTGTTGTTGAGAGGATTAATGGTCTAACCAGTTTTGCATGTCTATATCTGTGTCCATGTATATACACTTTGAATATATCAATAGGTAAAGCAACAACCATTGTTGAGTCCATGTCACCTTGTCTGTAAATCAGTTTTGATTGTACTATTTTTTATGCTAATTTGTGTCTGTTTGTTAATATGTTTTTGTGCTTTTATTTAAAAAAATGTAATGTACAGAAGATTTAATACCAATTCTTCACAAACTCCTTAAAGAAATAGAAAAGGAAGCAATTCTCCCAAACTTATTCCTAGAGGCAAGTATTATCCTGATACCAAAACCAGAAAAAGAGAACTATAGAATAATCTCCCTAATGAACACAGAAGAAAAAATTCTCAATAAAATACTAGTTATTAGAATGCAGGAAATCAAGAAGATAATACACTATGACCAAGTGGGATTCAACCCAGGAATGCAGGGATGGTTCAATATATACAAATCAATCAAAATAATACACCATATCAACATAGCTAAAGACAAGAATCACATGGTCATCTCAATAAATTCAGAAAAAGCTTTTGATAAAGTCCAACTCTCATTCATGGTAAAAACCTTACAGAAAATTAGATGGATTTTACATCAATCTAATAAAAGTCATCTATGACAATCCAACATCATACTAAGTGGACAAAAACTGAAAGCGTTCACTTTAAAATCAGGAACAAGAAAAGGATGTCCACTGTCACCACTCCTATTCAACATAATTCTGGAGACCCTAGCCCAATCAATTAGATAATAGTGAGAAATAAAAGGAATAAAGATATAAAAGGAAGAAAAGAAATTATCTTTACTTGCAGATGACATGATACTCTAAGTAGGATACCCTAAAAACTCCACCAAAAGACTCCTAGAATTAACAACCAAATTCAATAGCATAGCTGGATACAAAGTCAACATTCAAAAATCAATAGCATTCCTATACACAAACATACTGAGAGAGAAATAAGGGAAACCATACCTTTCACAATAGCATCCCAAAATCTAAAATACCTAGGAATCAAACAAGAGAAGTAAAAGATATATACAGTGAAAGTTACAGTACTCTGAAAAAACAGTCAGAAGAGGATTTAAAAAATGGAAAGATATTCTTTGCTCATGGATAAAAAGAACCAACATTGTGAAAATGGTCATAATCACAAAATTGTTATACAGATTCAGTGCAATTCCAATGAAAATACCATTGGTATACTTCACAAACCTAGAGAAAATATTCCTAAAATTCACCTGGAACCAGAAGAAACCCAGAATAGCAAGAGCAATCCTGGGCAATAAAGAAAAGCCAGGTAGAATCACAATCCCTGACCTGAAATTATACTACAAAGCTACTGTGATAAAATCAGCATGGTATTGGCAAAAAAATAGACCTGAAGATCAATGGAACATACTAGAAGATGCAGACACAACCACAAAGACACTCAGCCACCTTGCCTTTGACAAAGGGCCCAAACATGTTCAATGAAAAAAAGATAGTCTCTTTAATAAATGGTGCTGGAAAAACTGGCTTTCCACATGCAGAAGATTAAAACTACACTCAAGCCTATCACCATGCACCAAAATAAAGTCAAAATGGCTTAAAGATCTTAATATTAAAACAGCAACACTGGATCTAATGGAAGAGAAAGTAGGTGGAAGTCTTGAAGACATAGGGGTAAGTAGAGTTCATGAACAAAAACCAAACTGAACAGGAAATACTTCAAAGAATCAACTGGGATCTCACCTTATTGAAAAGTTTCTGTACATCAAAATAAATCACCAAAAGGGTGCAAAGAAAACCCATAAACCGGGAAAAAATTTTAGCCAACTGTCCCTTAAACAAAGGACTCCTGTCTAAAACATATAAAGAATTAAAAAACTCGGGTCCCAAAATTCAAAGACCCAGGACAAAAATGGGCATCTGAAATGAATACACACTTCTCAGATGAAGAAACACAAATGGCAAATAGATGTACGAAAAAATGTTCAACATCATTGGTCATTTGAAAAATGTAAATTAAAACAACATTGAGATTCCATCTCACCTCAGAAAGAATGGCTATCATCAAGAAATCAACCCATAAGAAATGCTGGTGGGGTTGTGGGGAAAAAGGAACTGTTTTCCACTGTTGGTGGGAGTGTAGACTGATGCAGCTACTGCAGAAATTAGTCTGGACACTCCTCAGTAAACTAGGATTAGGGGTCCCATTCAACCAACTGTTATAGTTTGTGTCTGGGTGTCCCCATAAAGCCACATGTAGTCATGGGGTAGGCTTTTAGAGCTTATGATTGATTCATGGTCCAACTTTGGAATTATGAATATGAGCGCTGCACATGCCCTGGATTTGCATACAATATAAAGGAGGAAAAGAGGCTGTTCGCCACTGCTCCTCCCTTCTGCTCTTGTTGTTTTTGCTGTTTTCCATTGCCATGAACTGTTGCTCTTTGCCATGTGCCACTCTGCCTTGGAGCCAGCTGAGTATGGACTGAAACCTCCACAAAATGTGAGCTAAATAACCTTTTCTTTCTTTAATTTTGGACATTAGATATTTTGTCTGAGCAGTGAGAGAAAATCAAGACAGAACTAGGCACCAGCAGAATGGGGTCCTTGCTGTTACTATACCTTACCATGTGGTTCAACAGCCTTTGGAAATGGCTTGTGGGAAGTATTTGAAAAGGTTTGGAGATGTTACCTGAAAGAGTGCAGCTATTCTCTCTGGGAGATTCTGGTCAGAGCTCAGAAGACCAGAAGGTTGATAGAAATCCTGACAGTAAAGACCAGGCTTGGGAGGTTTCTGCTGGGAAAAAGAACTGCACTGGGTGCTAGACTCCAGATGATGTATGTTACGGCTTGACAGAAACTTTGACTGCACTTTGCTTGTGTACAGAGACTTTGCCTGAAACTGAGATTAAGGGCAGTAGACTAATTAGTCTGCCAGAAGAAATTTCAAGGCAGCTGAATGTTGAGGCAGTGGCATGGTTATTGTTAGGGGCTTTTAGCCAGATTTATGTTGAGAATTGGGAGCAAAGAGCCCAGCAGGATGATTTAACATGCTGTGAGTTTGGCTAGAAATGAAGCTCCAAGTAAGCTGTGGACTGCAAAGATAAGGCTGAGGAGATCTCCTTTGCTGAGAAGGAACAAGGGAATAGAAAAGATGGCCTGAGGCCGTCACAAGAAGCAGCAAGTCCTCACCCTTTGCAGCCTCTAAACTGCAAAGGTGAAAGACCTTGCTATGGGAAGAAAGCCTGAGAGCGTCATGTTCCACAATGGTGGTGGTGCCCGCACCAGGTTCCAGAATAGCAGCAGTGGTATAGAGAATTAGCTCCTCAGAATTGAATTCAGGATGCCCAGTGATCCAGGCACTCTACCCCAATGGCTGAGAGAGAGGAAAGCTTGGCTACTGCTCCAGCTGGCAGCAGACCTTGATTTCAGAAGAAGGCCTGGGAGGCCAGGCAGTGTGCCCCTGAGAGGGCAGTGTGTGAAGTGCAATGGAGACCTCAGAAGTTTGGAAAAGCCAGGAACGTGGATTGTCTGAGAAAAGCTGCAAGGAGGGAGCAAAGTGGACCCAAGATAGAAGCTGTAACCCCTGAAAGTGCTGTAGGGGTGGAGTCACATGAGCCCTTTAGAGCTCACAATGTGCCACAGATTGCTTCAGATGCTGCACATGGAGCTACAGGATATAATGTTAGCCCTGCTGGATTTTGGACTTGCTTTCATCTCAATGCTCTGTATCCCCATTTGTGCCTTTTGGAATGGTAATGTAATGTTTGTGCCATTGAGTGTTGGAAGTGATTAACTTTTCGTTTTTATAGGGGCTCACAGCTAACAGTTTGCCTTAAATGTCAGAGGAGACTTGGGACTTGGACTCTTCAGCAATGCTGGAACTGTCAGGACTTTGGCAACTTAGAGATGGACTAAAATGCTTTTTGCATAAAGAGATGGGCATGAGTCTTTGAGGGGCCAGGGGTAGAATGTCATGGTTTGTGTCTGGATGTCCCCCTAAAGCCACATGCAGTCATGGGGAGAGCTTTTAGAGTTTATGGTCCAATGTTTGAATTATGAATGTGAGGGCTACACCTGCCCTGGGAGAGGTAGTTTGCATACAGTATAAGGGAAGGAAAGAGGCTGCTTGCCACTCCTCCTCTCTTTTATTCTTGTTGTTGCTTTTGCTGTTTTCTGTGACCATGAACTGTTGCCCTCTGCCATGTGCCACTCTATCTTGGAGCCAGCCACGTACAGACTGAAGCCTCCACAAGCTGTAAGCTAAATAAACCTTTCCTTCCTTAACTTTGGGTGTCAAGTATTTTGTCTCAGCAATGAGAAAAAAGTAACGAAGACACCAGCTATTCCCCTCCTCGGTATTTTTCCACAAGAACAAAACATCATACCACAGTGATATATGTGCACACATGTTTATAGCAGTGCAATTTGTAACAGCTAAATCTTGGAAACAACCCAAATGTCCATCAACTAAGGAATGGATGAAAAAGATGTAGTGTTTTTATTCAATGGAGTATTACTCAGCTGTAAAGAAAGATAAACTAGAGGCTTTTGTAGGTAAATGGATACACCTGCTGACAATACTCATAAGTGAAATAAATCAGATTCACATGTGTAAACATCGTATTTCCTCCTTATTATAAGAACCTAAAAGAGTAAATAAAATCTGAAAGGTACAATAGATATTGTGAAAGGGAAAAGAAACTGCTTAAATAGGAAAGAACAACTGGGATGAAAGAGGGGAGAGGAAAAAGAAAGAAGGAAGAGGGGAAAATATGTATATATACAAGATAGCTAGGATAATTGTACTACTAATATCTGTTGGTTTATTGAAAGGAACTGTTAATGTGTAATTGTTTGATCAATCTTGCCTGCCTATATCTGGTTATATGTGCAACATTTTTGAAGTTGACATTATGTGATATAACAACCATTGTTAATATTACCATGTTTTGAAATTCTGTAACATTTTTATTGGTCTCTATGTTGTTCTGTTTATGTATTTGTTTTGTTATTTTGGAGTTTTTTAATGAAAAACAAAATTTATATGTATATACAAGGATAGCTGGGATAGGTGCATTGCTGATGTCTGTGGTTTATTGAAAGGAACAGTCAATGCTTAAAATTTTCCTTTTCCTTGACCAACTTTGCACACTTGAATTTGGAAATCAGAATGACTGATCTGAAAACAATGTGCAGTATGAGAACCATTGTTGAACTCCTACCATCTTGTATGGTGAAGCTCTGCATCATTTCCAATATATATATATTTTTTACTTGTTAGTGTCTTTGATTCTTTGATCAATCTTACATTCTTATCTCTGGTGGACTGAGCAACTTCACTAAAAATAGCAGTAGGTAACGTATCCACCACTGTTAATTTCTGTCATTTTGCTTTGAGGTCACGTATCATTTTTGTTGTTTTTCTACTGGTTTGGTTTTGTCTTCCTTGTTGTTTTCTTAGTTTTTTAATTTTTAAAATAAGAAAATTTAGTGAAATTACCATTCAGCAGCAGATGATGTTGCTATTATGCTCAAAAAGTACAATGCAAGAGACATGTCAACTAGACAATAAATCAGCAAAGAAATAACTGAACTGAACCAAATCGGCAAACAAATGCACTTAGTAGATGTATACAGAGTGTTACACCCCACAACATCAGAACACACATTTTTCTCAGCTGCATATGGGACTTTCTCGAAAATAGGCCACATTCTAGCCCATAGAACATACCTACCTAAGTGCAAAAGAATTGAAACTATCCCATGCATATTATCTGACCACAGTACAATGAAATTGGAAATTAATGACAAAAGGAACACCAAAAACTCCATAAACACTTGGAAATTAGACAACAACGTCCTGAACAACCCATGGGTCGCAGAGGAAATTAAAGAAATTTAAAAATACCTACAAACAAATGAAAATGCAAATACAATCTACCAGAATCTGTGGCATGAAATGAAAGCAGTTCTCAGAGGGATATTTATAGCAATGAGCTCACACATAAGGAAAACAGATAGAGAACAAATAAATAGCCTAATGCTGCACCTCAAACTTTTAGAAAAAGAAGAACAAGTCAAGGCCAAAGAAGGGAGGAGATTATAAAGATCAGGGTAGAAATTACTGCAATTGAGACAAAGAAAATGCTACAAAAAAATAAATGAATCAAAGAGTTGGTTCTTTAAAAGAATAAATAAAATTGATAAACCCCTAGCCAACCTTATCAAAAATGAAAGGAAAAAACTCAAATTCATGCAGTAAGGAATGAAAAGGATGAAATCACTATGGATCCTAAAGAAATTCCAAAGATCAATAGTACCTATCTTGAAAATCTTTACTCCCATAGGATAGAAAACTCAGAAGAAATGCACAGATTCCTAGATATGTACGAATTACCAAAGTTGAATCTGGAAGATATAAAAATTCTGAACAACACAGTATCAATTAATGAGATTGAAAATGTAATTAAAAACTTACCAACAAAGAAAAACCCAGGGCCTGATGTATTCAGAGCAGAATTCCATAAATTTTCAGAGACGATTTAATGCCAACACTCCTCAAACTCTTCAATGAAATTGAAAAGGAAGCAATTCTCCCTAAACTCATTTCTGGAGGCAAGTGTTATACTGATACCAAAACCTGAGAAAGACCCAACCAAGAAAAAGAACTATAGACCAATCTCCCTAATGAACATAGATGCAAGTTACTCAATAAAATACCATCAAATAGAATGCAGCAAATCATAAGGAAAATTATACATCATGACCAGGTTGGGTTCATTCAAGGAATGCAGGGATGGTTCAATATGCACAAATCAATTAATGTAATACACCATATCAATAGAGCCAAAGACAAAAACCACATGATCAACTCAATAGATGTGGAAAAATCTTTTGCCAAAGTCCAATATGCATTCCTGCTAAAAACCCTGGAGAAAATAGGAAGAGATGGCCTTTACCTCAATCTAATGAAAGCCATCTGTGACAAAACAACAGCCAACATCATACTAAATAGACAAAAACTGAAAGCTTTCACTTTAAAGTCAGGAACAAGACAAGGATGTCCACTGTCAGCACTCCTATTCAACATAGTTCTGGAAGCATTAGCCAAGAAATTAGACAAGAAAGAGACATAAAAGGAATAAGGATAGGAAAGGAAGAAGTAAAACTGTCACTATTTGCAGATGACACGGTACTTTATATGAAAGACCCCAAAAATTCCACAAGACTCCTGGAATTGACAATGCAGCTGAATATAGTCAACACCCAAAACTCAATAGCATTCCTGTACACGAACAACAAACAGACTGAGAGAGAAATTAAGGAAACCATATCTTTCACAATGGCATCCAATAAATTGAAATATTTAGGAATCAATCTATTAAAAGATCTATTCAATGAAAACTGTAGTACTATGAAAAAAGAGATCGAACAGGATTTCAATAAATGGAAAAACATTCCTTGCTCATGGATAGGAAGAGCTAACATTTTCAAAATGGCCATATTACCAAAATTGCTGTACAGATTCAATGCAATTCCCTTTTTTTTTTTTTTTTTTTTTTTTCAGTAATGGGGATCAAACTCAGGACCTTGCGCTTGCCAGGCAGGCGCTTATTCCACTGAGCTATATCCCCAGCCCTGCAATTACCATTAAACTATAATTAGCACACCTCACAGATTTAGAGAAAATATTCCTTAAATTCATCAGGAACCAAAAGAGACCCAGAACAGCAAAAGCAATCCTGGACAACAAAGACAAGTCAGGTGGAATCAAAATCCCTGACCTGAAATTTTACTACAAAGCTACCATAAAAAACCAACCTAGTACTGGCTAAAAAACAGACCAGAGGATTAATGAAACAGACTGGAAGATGCAGCCACAACCACAAGCACATTCAGCCACCTAATCTTGGACAAAGGTTCCAAACATGTTCACTTGAAGAAATATAGCCTCTTTAATAAATGGTGCTGGAAAAACTGGCTTGCCACTTGCTGAAGATTGAAAATAGACCCAAGTCTATCACCATGCACCAAACTCAAGTCAAAATGGATCACAGATCTCAATATTAAAACAGAAACACTAAATCTATTGGAAGAGAAAGTAGGTAAAAATCTTGAAGACATAGGAGTAGGCACAGGGTTCAGGAACAAAATTTAAACTGCAAGGGAAACACTTCAAAGAATCAACAACTGGGACTTCATCCTACTGAAAAGTTTTTGCACACCTAAAGAAATCACTAGCAAAGTCAAAAGAAAACCCAAAAATTGGGAAAAAAGTCTAGCTGGCTATCCCTCAGACAAAGGTCTTGTACTTAGAACATATAAAGAATTAAAAAACATCAGCCCCTCCAAATTCAAAATCCGAAACCTAAATTGAGCATCTGAGATGAATACACACTCCTCAGATAAAGAAATACAAATGACAAATAAACATATGAGAAAATGTTCAACACTTTTAGTCATTCAAGAAATGCAAATTAAAACAACATTGAGAGTTCATCTCATCCCAGTAAGAATGGCCAGCATTAAGAAATCAACCAAAAACAAATGCTGATGAGGCTGTGGACAAATAGGAATTCTTCTTTAGTGCTGGTGGGTATGCAGACTGGTGAAACCACCGAAGAAATCGGTTTCGAGAATTCTCAGAAAGCTAGTTCTAGAGGTCTCATTCAATCCAGCTATTCCCCTTCTGGGTATTTTCCTAGAAGATCTGAAAACATCGTATCACTGTGATATATGTGCACCCATGTTTATAGCAGCACAATTTGTTATAGCTAAATCGTGGAAGCAACCCAAATGTCGATCCCCTGTGGACTGGATAAAAAAACTGTGGAATTTTTATATAGTGGAATATTACTCAGGTATAAAGAAAGACAAACTTGAGGCTTTTATAGGTAAATGGTCACAATTAGAGACCATACTTATAAGTGAAATGAATCAGATGTGTATGCGTAAGCAACGTATTGTATCATTGGTGTAAGAACCTGAAAGTAGGAATATAAATTAGGAGGTATGAAAGGAAACTGCTCAAAAGTAAAGAGCAAAAGGGATGAGGGGAAGGAGAAAAGGAAGAAGGGGATAGTTATGTAAGTATGTATGTACATGCAGGACGGCTAGCATGGTTTTACTACTGACTTATGTTGCTTTATGTAAGGAACAGTTAATGATTAGTTGTTTGATCAGTCTTGCATGTCTATATTTGTTTTCCTGAGTATACGCTTTGAAGTTATCAATATGTAATACAACAACCGTTGTTAATTCCCTGTCAGCTTGTCTGTAATTCAGTTTTGATCATACTGTTCTTGTGCTACTTCATAAGTGGCTGTCTGCTTGTTAATATGTTTTTGTTCTTTTGCTTTTAAAATTAAAAAAAAGGAAAAGAAAATAAAAGTAGAATGCAATAAATGCAAGTCCAGAAAGGGAAAGCTAGAATGACTGAAGAGCCGTGAGTAAAATCTTTTATATTAACTATTTTTAATATTTTCCCTGTAAAGCCTAGGCCAGAAGCATAAAACCTGGAAACGATATAAACCTTAAAAATGAAAAATAGATGGATATAAATTTATTTTCCAGATCCTTGACCTATTAGGATAGCTCATTGAAGACTTTCTTTTTTGAAACCTGGGTAATGTAAATATTTGTTAAAATGCATGGATACCATTTTCCTAATTCTTGCAAAGTAACCATGGTTCATACTATGTTAAAGTTGAGGAAACAGAGGCACAGTTTTAAACCTACTCCAAAGGCTAGAAAACCAGTACTCGACAGACTTCACATTGTTCAGAATCCCAAGTCCTTGTTATAGTTTAGACATACAATGTCCCCCAAACTTTCAGATATGCAGAGGCAGGTCTTTGGACATGATTGGATCAAAGGGACACTGTACTTCTCACTGGGTTTCTGTACTGCTGAGTGCAGCAGCTCATTGTTTAACCAGGTTATGGAACCTGGTTAAAGCAGGTCTCTGGGGTGTAACCTAGAAGGTGTATCTCCCTTTTCACTTTCTCCTTTTGCTCTGTGCTTCCTGGCCACCATAACAAGCAGATCTGCATCATTCATGCACTCTTCATGCTATTTTTGCCTGGGATCAGGCCAATCATGAATGGAAGTTGAGATCTAATATAAATCTCTCCTCCTTTAAATTGTAGGTGTTCAGAGTTGGGTTGGGTAGTGTGTCTCAGTGATGAGGAAAGTGACTGAGGCAATCTTGAAAGACAATAGCAAGGAATAGGTCCAGTGATGAAGAAATGGATGGCCAAGAGTCCAAGTGTACAAATTATATTATGGTAGCAAAGTGGGAGGCTGTAGAGGCATTTATTACTTTTCCAGTAACTTATCATAAGCTTCCTTTTGATTTTACTCACACATTCAATTTGATGTTTGCTTTTAACTTGATAAATTTAAGTTTTTATGGATTTTCTGGCCTTCTTTCTCTGCTTAGGGTTATTTAGTTATACTTTTTTAGCCAAGTATTATGGTTTGTGTCTGCATGTCACCCCAAAGACTCATGCAGTCATGGGAGGCTGTATTTTCAGAAGCAGCCGAAGCTAGAGTTTGTGATAGTTCACTGTCCAGTGCTGGGATTGAGGGTGTGAGTGCTATATCTGCCCTAGGGTGGGCAGCCTGCATACAATATAAGGAACAGAAAGATCTCTCTCTCAATCTCTTTGCCTCTCTTATTGCTTTTGCTGTATTCTGCTGCCATAGGTGGTTGCCCCTCTGCTATGTGCCACCCTGCCTTGGAGCCAACCAAGTATAGACTGAAATCTCTACAAGCTGTGAGCTGCACAAACCTTTCCTCCTTTATCTTTGGGTGTTGAGTATTTTTGTCTCAGCAAGGAGAGAAAAGTAACTAAGACAGCAAGCATTTGAAGCTTCTCTTGCATTATAGCCCACTAGGTGGTTAATTTTTATAAAAGTTTTACTTGTTTTAAAAAATACTTTGGCATCACTCACTGTTGAGTGAAGACATTCATATAGTATGTACCTTATTTCAAATTTATTGGTTGTGCTCTTAAAACCTCTGTATTTTTAGAATAGATTTATTTTGTCTGCTTGATCTATCATTTTTGTGGTATGTGAAATATCTCTCAATTAAATTATGGACTTGTCTAATTCTCCTTATAGTTCTGTCACTTTGAGGTTTAAGAAATATGCAGCTGCATTAATATGAGCATAAAAATTTTAAATTGTTATAAATTCTTTGTGAATTAAACCTTTTACCATTACAAAATGTCACTATCTGTAGTAATACTATTTCATTATAGTCTATTTTGTCTGACATTAATATGACCATCCCTACTTTCTTTTATTCATGTTTTTAATCTTATACCCAGCTATGTTAGATGTTGTTACTAAGAAATTCACTGTGGTTACTTATCCCATAATGTCATGAATTTAGAATGCTATTTATGGATTTTTACTATAATGTGGTTTCTTAGATAACAGTTATTGTTTTCCCAATTTTTTACCAATCTTTACTACTTTACTACTGTCCCAGCATGGATTACTGTCTGTAATCTATGCATCTGAGCTTAGTGTAGCAAGTAAGGCACACAGTGACTAGAAACATGCATACATTAACTCAATCTGTTTTCTCTTTCCAAAGATTGAAGAGCCCCTTCTGTCCATATTTTACATAGGGGCACTTCTAATATTTTCTGTCAACTTAACTTAGTAGGAAGATCTGAAACTAAAATTTTTAAATTTAACATAATATCTTAAAAATCCTTAAGCCACATATCACTGGATCTAAAATAAAAACAAAATCTGAGCCAAGCAAAAAGATCCAGCCAAAAGCAGAATCAAGGATGTGAATGGAACTTCCAGGGAAGAGTTTGTCTGTTCTCTACTTGTGCTTTTTGTCTTTTCCTTCTGGCACCATAAAGTCAGGCCCTAGCCAAGGAGAACTTCATTCCTTCCAGAATTAGAATGCAGCCTGGCATTGCTAAAACTGCAGCACAAAGAAATGGAATTATCATTTCCCACCTACCTTATCAATGATATATACGTAATATAATTACACACTTTATGTGTCCTATATTTATTTGTTTCCTAAACAAGATGGAAAACAAGAGTGGCCTCACTAGAATGTTGAAGAAATTGAGGGGAAAATTACAAAGTTTCTGGCACTGTTGAACACTATGTTACTAACTCAGAGAATGATTTGAATTCAAAATTCCAATCCTCAGTAACATTCCTGATCCCTGTAGTGTTAATTAGGAAACACCCAATCATCAGGACATATTTTTAAATCAACACTTATCAATTTTAATCATTTTTACCAGCCTAATTTCTACCTGGTAAATCTAAAGTTCAACAGGTATGCGAGAAAGTACAGACACACAAACACATTCATACATTCAAGCACATACATTCACACCCATGCAGAGGCATGCATGCACATATCCACGCACACCCCACAAACTACAGAAAACATTGCTAATCCAAACAACAAGGTGATATAATATAAATTGTACATTAAGTCATTAATAATACAGAGAAAAGTGCCATTGAGCTTTGTATGGAACTATATTGGGCTTTGAATAGGATCAGTTTTCCTTGCAATTAATCTACGTTTGCTAGACACTAAGAGTATGTTCATAACTATATGAATTAATTCAAATACTGTTACTTCCTTTATCTAGAATGAGTTGAAGTTTTGGAAGGAAAGAACCTATATTTTATCCCCCAAGGACCCAGGAAGAAAAACAGATTTTAGGTTAATCACTTAGGAAACAGTTCTCATCTGAATCAAGTATAGGGTGGCTTAATTCCAAACTGAGGAATTTAGTAAGCTATCCTTTAGAAGTTGTTTTATTTGGTACTTGGAATTGAACTCAGGACCTTGTGCTTGCCAGGGAGGCACTTATGCCACTGAGCTATATCCCTGACCTGCAAGCTGTCTTTTAATAAATGGGTTCTCCTTACTCTGATTGCAGATAATTATCCCAGTGGGTGGGAACTGAAAACTCTCTTATCTACAGAGAGAAATAGGGGCAGAATATTGTTGTCCTAGGGAAGTCCTGATTGTAGAAATTATGAAGGTTAAAGCAAATTCCAAACAAAATTTTTTTAGGTTTCTGGTTGGCATAGTTATCTCAAAGGACTGCTTGCTAATGAACTGGGAGCTGAAAGCTATAACTCTTCTAACACAAAAGTTCCTGAAACTTACAGCAAGTGATATACTTAGAATAAAGTACTGTTAAGTTAGAATTATTCAGAGTTTAAATTTATTTCCTCATTAAAATAAAATGGTATAAAAGAGTTGATATTCCTGAATGATTTTTCCACCCAGTTTTATGGAAATTACCATTAACATTTTATTTAAAACTCTAAATATTACGTATGAAGATTTCTAATGTGCATGTGAATCAAAATCAGAAGGTATCAGAGTAGCCAATTATACCAAATTTATCTTAATAGAATATAGTTTACCAAGCAAAGTCCATATCATCTTCTTTCATAGTTTCAATTTTACTGCCTCTGATCAGAAACTATCAGAGTCCTTGAACAGATGAAGGAATCTTTAGTGGGAGAGATTTTTATAATGAACCCTAGCTGTATGGCCACATTAAGTCACTTTGGAAACTGAGCTAGGGTGGCCTGTTCTGCTGTACTCTGTCTGATTTTCTCATTGTCCATTTCTATAGTAAACATTGAGATTGAGGATAAAGTTGCTGGCCATTTGCTGCTTTGCAAGCAGAATATGCTTCTTCAGCTGTTGTTTCATCATCATTAATAGTGGTGCTTGATACCTCTAGGAATAAGGGAAATTTGTCTTTAAATATGTATATGACTCAGTTATTATTTTCTTTCAATTTTTTTTGCCACAAAAGTCCTAGTCAAAGGATTCCAGTCTTCCAAAGAAACTAAATATATGTTTTACAATTCTATTTTGGGTCTCAAAATAAGTGACTATAAAATTCACAAGAGCTTTGTTGCGTACTTTAGTCATTGTAATAGGATATTACTACAAAGAAATCATATTTTTCATTAAAATAAGTGAAAACTGTACAACCAAATTATATTCATTTTTTTAAAAAGTAGACTTTCAAAAGGGATAATATCATGTCACATTACCTAAGGTAATAAACATTACCCTAATATGTGGGAGGTCTAATTTCTAAGTCTTATTCATGTAAGATTATGGCTATAAACCTTAACATTTCCTATACTCTTGTTTTCTCATCTTTGAAATGAGTAACTGAATTGGATGGCCCTCTCCAGCACTGTAATTCTATGGAACTAATCTCATTTGTTTAAATAATGTTTCCATTGTTAGTGTTAAATTATTTGCATAATTCCTCCAAATAACTGAATTTGGAGAATAGTTCTACCTTTGTAAAACGTCATATTCTTTCTTTGGGCTCATGTTCTGTTCCCTCCCTGCTGCTGATTCTAATTTTTTTTTTTTTTACCAGTACATGTTTGCAGTGTATAATCATCACATTCATCATGGGATGTTTCACATACATATAATATTTTCATTTGTTTTATTTTCTCCTCCCTTCTCCCCACTATCTGCTCCCTCCATCTCTTGGTCATTTTCTGGTGTCTTTTTCCTTGGTTTGTACCCATGATCTCTTGCTCTGAGCTAGCCCCAGTAGAAGCCCACAGACCAGGTAGTTAACAGAAAGAGCACATCAAACCCAGGTCTGGCCACTGGGCTAGGTTGTAGAGACAAGCTGGGTTCATGCCAGTTTCTTACCTCCTGGTCTAAATGCTGTGTGGTAGGAACTGTGCCTAGTAGAATGAACACTGACTCTACATGAAAAGCCTAGCAGTTAAATACTGGGTGCTCCCTTAGTGGTTCATAACGGCTAGAACAATGTTTTTAACTGTTACAAGTCACAGTTTTTTCTCTGTAAAATGAAAACTGTGAGACATTGTGAGAACTGATGAGCTAGCGTGAGAGTTCCTGGTACCACGTTACACTATGAGTGCTCATCACACAGGAGCTGAGTCTAGGTCTGACATAGGCACCACTGATAGACCACCGAACCCTGAGGCCTGTTCATAGACAAGGTTATATCCATTTGTTAAAAATCCTACACTTCAGTTGTTACCCTTGAGTTCATAGGGATTTGTAACGAAAACCGTAATCTATTTCCCAAGGAGATCCAAATCTCCTCCTTGGGATTTGTTGACAGAGAGTATGCAATAAACATTGGCTAGACAATTAGCTTATCTAAGATTATCTGCTACATTCAAGTCAGCTGCTTGCATTTCAAAATGTGTGAGGATTTCTCAGTCTGGAGTTTGTGAGGGAGAGAGAACATGCTTCTGAAATAGGTTAAGTAAATGTGCTAATAGATTGTTCTCACCCTTGGAGAGGAAATGCCAATTAGTGTCTATCAAAGGAGGCAATGTTCTGGACAGCCATGGCTAGAACTGGTGTTTGTTAAAATTAGTGTAATAATCTGGCCAGAAATCACTGAACATTAAATTTCATATTGAAATTTGAGCTTAGACTTGCCAATCCCATGTTTCTGTGTTTATTTTTATTCTATATTTTGGGGATATAACCATAAAGCAGATAGTATATTAGCATGGACACTTGGCTATTTGTTGTTGGAACAAGAAAAAAAAACATTTTATTTGCTTAGATAACAAAGGGCACAGGTGAGAGCATGGAGGGAAGAGCTTTGGAAGTTATGATGCATCGTATGAGTTTCCAGCGGCCTCTCTAATAGATTACAGTAAATTTGGAAGCTTGAAATAACACAAATTTGTTATCTTACATTGTAGAGTTTAGAAGGGCAACAGGGGTATCATTGGAATGAAAACAAGGTCTTGGCAGCATTCGCTCCTTCTAGAGGCTCTGGGAAGAATTTCTTGCTTTTGCCCATTTCCAAAGTTGCTGATCCCTTGCTCACAGCCTTCTTTCATCTTCAAAGCCAGAAATGATCAGTCAGGCATTCCAGCATCACATCACATCACATCACATCACATCACATCACATCACAACACATCACATCACAACACATCACATCACAGCACTCTGACTGTCTTCTGGCTCTTTCCTTCACTTATAAGGACCTTTGTGATTACATCGGGTCTTTCTTCATAGTCCAAAATAATCTCTTTATTTTGCAGCCAGCTGATTAGCAAATTTAATTCCATCTACAACCTTTAACTCCTTTTGCCATGAAACATAACATTCACCAATTCTGGGGATTAGGACATGGACATCTTTGGAGGTGGGGTGTTATGGTTTGTGTCTGGATGTCCCCCCAAAGCCTCATGCAGTCACAGGGTGGGCTTCTACAGTTTGTGATTGATTCACAGTCCAATGATGGAATTACGGATGTGAGTGCTACACTCACCTTAGGGCAAGTAGTTTGCATACAATGCAAGGAAGGGAAAGAGCTTTGCTCTCTGTCACTCCTCCCTTTTTACTCTTGCTGCTTTTGCTGTCTTTTACTGCCATGAACTGTTGCCCTCTGCCATGTGCCACTCTGCCTTGGAATCAAACAAGTATGGACTGAAACCTCCACAAATTGTGAGCTAAACAAACATTTCCTTCCTTAAATTTGGAAACGGATATTTTGTCTTAGCAATGAGAGAAAAGTAACCAAGACAGGAGGGCACCATTTTACCTGCCTCAGGGTGTTAAGTAAGTGAATTCAAAACTGAAAGAGTCAGTGGGTAATGCTAGAGGCTTTTAAACACGATGGTGTTTCTGGGAAATTACTGGATTCAAATTGTCCATGAAGGTGGAGACTGAGTAGAACAAAAAATTAAAGCATGCAAATAGCCAGCTAGAATTTTAAGGCAGCTATATCTTGGACAGGAGGCAATACTTTATTTACATTTTAAACGTGATGGGGTAAAGTTTGTGACTGAATATATTCAACACAATCTTACTGGAAAGAAAAAAGATGTCCAAGAGTATGAGATTGCTTAAGCATGACATAATACTGTCCATAGGATTGCATTTGATACATCCATAAAATATCACCTTTGAAAACAAAATTTTACTCCAGGTTCTTACTGAACCTATTTAACCTATTCCTTATGCTTCTTTCTCTCTCCTTTTTTTTCTACCTTTACCTAATCTTCATGGACTTAAAAAATTTGAGTAGCTACTACATGCATTTGAGGTAGGTAATAAAGTACACTAGTAAACATTCTAGACCAAGTTTTTACAAGGATTAAAGTTAACACACACACACACACACACACACACACACACACACACACACACACACCCCAGACATGAAGCAATCCTACTCCTGATGAAGTTCTGAAAGAGCTCGTGCATGGTGCTTGAACAGCAAATGGGACAGCAATCTATCTACTGGTTGCTTTTCAAAACATACAGAACTCAGCTAGGCAAAGCACTGCCTCCCTATTCTTCTTCTTTTATTTAAAAGAAAAAGAACAAAAATGTATTAACAGACAGACACAAAGTAGCACGAGAATAGTACAATCAAAACTGAATTAAGACAACATGACAGGGAATTAACAAAGGTTGTTGCAGTACATATTGATAACTTCAAAGTGTATACTCAGGTAAATAAACATAGACATGCAAAATTGATCAAACAACTAAACATTAACTGTTCCTTACATTAAAGCAACAGAAGTCAGTAGTACAACTATGTTAGCTATCCTGCATATACATACATACATATCCTTTTTCTTTTCTCTTTCCCCACATCCCAGTTGCTCTTTATTTTTGAGTAGTTTCATTTCACAGTGTTTATCATACCTCCTAATTTATATTCACACTTTCAGGTTTTTACACTAGTGATACAATATGTTGCTTATTTATTTACAATATGTTGCTTGATTTATTTCACTTATAAGTATGATCTCTAGTTGTGACCATTTACCTATAAAAGCCTCAAGTTTGTCTTTATACCTGAGCAATATTCCATTACATAAAAATGCCACAATTTTTTTTATCCAATCCTCAGTGGATGGATATTTGGGTTGCTTCCTCGATTTAGCTATTACAAATTGTGCTGCCATAAACATGGGTGCATGTATATCACAATGATATGATGTTTTCAGGTCTTCTGGGAAAATACCCAGAAGGGGAATAGCTGGGTTGAATGGGACCTCTAGACCTAGTTGGCTGTGGATTCTCCAAACTGATTTCCACGGTGGCTTCACCAGTCTGCATTCCCACCAGCAGTGGAGAAGAGTTCCTATTTCTCCACAGCCTTGCCAGCATTTGTTATTGGATGATTTCTTAATATTGGCCATTCTTACTGGGGTGAGGTGAAATCTCAGTGTTGTTTTAACTTGCATTTCTCAAATGATTAATAATGTTGAACATTTTCTCATGTATTTATTTGACATTTGTATTTTTTTGTTTTCTTTTCTTGCCATTTGTATTTCTTTGTCTGAGAACTGTGTATTCATCTCAGATGCCCATGTTAGGATTGGGTCTTTGAATTTGGAGGTGCTAATGTTTTTAAATTCTTTATATGTTCTACACAGAAGACCTTTGTCTGAGGGACAGTCAACTAAAAATTTTTCCCAATTTATGGGTTTTCTTTTTACTCTGCTGGTGATTTCTTTAGATATACAGAAACTTTTCAGTAGGATGAGATCCCAGTTGTTGATTCTTTCAAGTATTTCACAGGCAGTTTGGTTTTTGTTCATGAACTCCCTGCCTATTCTTACGTCTTCAGGCTTTTTACCTACATTCTCTTCCAATAGAGTTAGTGTTTCTGTTTTCATATTGAGATCTGTGATCCATTGTGACTTGAGTTTGGTGCATGGGGATAGACTTGGGTCTATTTTCAGTCTTTGGCAAGCAGTGAACCAATTTTTCCAGCACGATTTATTAAAGAGGCTACCTTTCTTCCAGTGAGCTTGTTTGGCCCCTTTGTCCAAAAATAGGTGGCTGAGTGTGTTTGTGGTTGTGGCTGCATCTTCCATTCTGTTCCATTGATACTCAGGTCTGTTTTTTAGCCAGTACCATGTTGATTTTTATTACAGTAGCCTTGTAGTATAACTTCATGTCAGGAATTGTGATTCTACCTGACTTGTCTTCGTTGCCCAGGATTACTTTTGCTATTCTGGGTCTCTTCTGGTTCAAGATGAATTTAAGGAATGTTTTCTCTAGATCTTTTTGGTATGCTAACAGTAGTTTAATGGAAATTGCATTGAATTTGTACAAAAATTTGGGTAGTATGGCCATTTTCACAATGTTGGTTCTTCCTGTCCATGAGCAAGGAATATTTTTCCATTTACTGAAATCCTCTTTGATCTCTTTTTTCATAGTACTGTAGTTTTCATTGAATAGATCTTTTATTTTTTTTGTTAGATTGATTCCTAAATATTTCAATTTCTTGGATGCTATTGTGAAAGATACGGTTTCTTTAATTTCTCTCTCAGTCTGTTTGTTGTTTGTGTATAGGAATGCTATTGATTTTGGGGTGTTGATTTTGTATCCAGCTACACTGCTGAATTTGTCAGTTAATTCCAAGAGTCTTCTTATGGAGGTTTTGGGGTCTTCCATGTAAAGTATCATGTCATTTGCAAATAGTGATAGTTTTACTTCTTCCTTTCCTATCCTTATTCCTTTTATTTCTCTCTCTTGTCTAATCGCTCCGGCTAATGCTTCCAGAATTATGTTGAATAGGAGTGGGGACAGTGGACATCCTTCTCTTGTTACTGACTTTAAAATGAAAGCTTTCAGTTTTTGTCCATTTAATATGGTATTGGCTATTGTTTTGTCATAGATGGCTTTGATCAGATTGAGGTAAAGGCCATCTATTTCTATTTTCACTAGGGTTTTTATCATGAATGCATGTTTGACTACCGAAATGCAAAATAATGGAAATTATCCCATGCATATTACCTGACCACAGTGCAATGACATTGGAAATTAATGACAAAAGGAACTCCCAAAACTCCATAAACACTTGGAAATTAGACAACAACTTCCTTAACAACCCATGAGTCACAGAGGAAATTAAAGAAGAACTTTAAAAATACCTACAAACAAATGAAAATGCAAATACAACCTACCAGAATCTGTGGGATGAAATGGAAGAATTCTCAGAGGGAAAGTTATAGCAGTGAACCGACACATAAGGAAAACAGAGAGAGAACAAATAAATAGCCCGATGCTGCAGCTCAAACTTTTAGAGAAAGAAGAACAAGTTAAGCCCAAAGCCCAAAGAAGGGAGGAGATTATAAAAATCAGGGCAGAAATTACTGCAATTGAGCCAAAGAAAACACTACAAAAAATAAATGAATCAAAGAGTTGGTTCTTTGAAAGATAAATAAAATTCATAAACCCCTAGCCAACCTTATAAAAAAGAAGAAAGGAAAAAAATCAAATTAATGCCATAAGGAATGAAAAGGATGAAGGCACTACAGATCCTACAGAAATTCAAAAGACCATTAATATCTACTTTGAAAATCTTTACTCTCATAGGATAGAAAACTCAGAAGAAATGGACAGATTCTTAGATATGTACAAATTGCCCAAGTTGAATCAGGAAGATATAAAAATCCTGAACAACACAATATCAGTTAATGAGATTGAAGATGTGATTAAAAACTTACCAACAAAGAAAAGCCCAGGTCCTGATGGGTTCACAGAAGAATTTTATAAAATATTCAGAGAAGATTTAATGCCAACAGTCCTCAAACTCTTCAATGAAATTGAAAAGCAAGCAATTTTCCCTAACTCATTTCTGGAAGCAAGTATTGTACTGATACCAAAACCTGAGAAAGACCCAACCAAGAAAGAGAACTATAGGCCAATCTCCCTAATGAACATAGATACAAAGATACTCAATCAAATACTAGCAAATAGAATGCAGCACACCATAAAGAAAATTATGTACCATGACCAGATTGGACTCTTTTCAGGAATGCAGGAATGGTTCAGTATACACAAATCAAGCAGTGTAGTACACCATATCAATAGACAAAATCCACAAGATCATCTCAATACCTGCCACCCTATTCTTGTCAGGATTTAGCTCATCACCTCATGGGGTCATACACTGGAGGAAGCCGCACTAAAATCCCAGAATTGTCCTCAGGTACCATTTTCTCCATGTTTTTCCTCATTTCCTCTTATAACCCTTATCTTTTTAACTTTCACCTGTGTCCGGTAAATGTTTTCCTGAGTTTTATATCGTTTGTACACCACCATACAGCTTTTCTAGGGCAAGCTCTGTCACCTTCCCTAATCCCTTGACTGGCCCGTGGTTTTCTCCCCTAAAGGAATGACAAATGTATACCCAAGTGACTCTTTTTTAACAACAAAGATTAGCACTATCTGTCTTTTCATATGTACCTCAGTGAACCTGTAATTTTCAATCTTTTTTATTAACTGCATTTTGTCCAGAAGAGGGGACCAATCCATGGGATCCATGGGCACAATGCTTTTCATGAACCACAATATCTGCAACCGCCCCAGAATCATAGGGCTTTATTTTGGAAAAAAAATCTATGGATTCCATTATTGTTTACCCTCTCGTGTAGTGAATCTCTTAGATCATACCTCCAACATCTCCCTTGTTCTCCTTTACTACATCTGTAAAACTTCTCATGAAACAGAATAATGTATATCGGATATTTAATTTAAAAGGAGAAATATAAGCTCTATGGTACCCTACTTTTAGCAGAGATCTCTGGCTAAAATCTCAACAAAATTGATTTATAGCAACTTTTTCATTTTTTATTTTTTTATCTTTTTATTTTAAGAATAAATGAAGAAAACATATTAACAGACATCCACTTACAAAATAGCATAAGAACAATACAAACAATACAGAGTTACAGACAAAATGGTTGGAAACTAACAAATGTTGTTGTATTACGTGTTGACATCTTCAAAGTGGTTTCTCAGGAAAACAAATAGAGACGTGCAATAATGATCAAACCAGTAATCATTAACTGTTCCTTTCAGTGAAGAAATAGAAGATAGTAGTACAACAGTTAGCTATCCTGTATATACATACATACATAATTTCCTGTTCTTTCTTTTCTCTTTTCCCACACCCCAGTTACCCGTTACTTTTGAGCATTTTCCTTTCATTTCACAATGTCTATCATACCTCCTAGTTTTTGTTCACTGTTTCAGGTTCTTACACTAGTGAGACAATACGTTGCTTATGCATGCATGTCTGATTTATTTCATTTATGAGTATGGTCTCTAGTTGTGACCATTTACTATAAAAGGCTCGGGTTTATCTTTCTTTATAGCTGAGTAATACTCCATTATATAAAAGTACCACAATTTTTTTTTAAATCCAACCCTCAGTGGATGGATATTTGGGTTATAGCAACTTTTTGTCACATCATCTCCTAACTGTATACAGTGATCTAGAGCAACATCTCAAAATTGTTTCAAATTTCCCTCAAAGTATTCATTTATACAGAAAACATTGAAGAAATAGGAAGAAGTGTTGCACAATGCAAAATCTTTTTGGAGAAACTATATTTAGGTTCATTGCAAAAGCAATGGACAATCTTTGAAATACTTTACTTAGAATAACATTTGATACATATTGTGGGGATCTGTTTTAAAGAACAAAAATTAGACAATATAGGAGGCTAATGATACCGCTCAGGTAGATAATGAGAGTGGCTTCAGCAAGAGTGCTGGTACTAACAGAGATGCATGAAAGTGGGCAAAATTAATACCATAAGACAGTCACAAGTGCAGAATTTGATGAGTTGGAGACAAGGGATGACAGACAGGGAGATCTAAGATAACCGCTGAGATTCTGTGTTGGAAGCTAGATAGACTACATGTAAGTGCATTCACAAATCCACCATGGGACTTAAGGAAAAGGGCTTTGCAATTAATGGTTTCCACCATTCTTAGATCAGAATAGTAATGATAAAATTTTTTACTGTACTTGTTACATGTACAAAATAGAATCCCAATTATTCTATGTGTGTATATTTATGTGTGCTTATAGGCATAGATGTATATATACATACATAAAAAGCATTTAAATAGTATTATAATAACATGTTGACAACAGTTGACAGTGATGAGATTTTCAATCAATATATTTTATGTTTATTTATATTTTTATGCATTTTC
Source organism: Dinomys branickii (assembly GCA_004027595.1). Taxonomy (NCBI): domain Eukaryota; kingdom Metazoa; phylum Chordata; class Mammalia; order Rodentia; family Dinomyidae; genus Dinomys; species Dinomys branickii. Next base: position 23,959 of record PVLD010019663.1, read on the forward strand.
TAGAATATACATTGCATAAGAATTATTCCTAGAATCAGAAAATAGAATATAAAATTATATTTTAAAAGAACATTACTCCACATGGTTATCTGCCTACTTTATTGTATTTCACAGCCTGATAATTATAAAATATTTGTACATATCAGAGATTTTCAGTTATAGTACCACTTATCAAAGATACAATCATTCTGCTTTTGTTTCTTGTTGCTACTCTAACAAACTCCTGCAAACTTATCAGCTTACACAGTACACGTTTTTTCTTTTATGGGTGTGGAGCTTAGTCGTTCAACACAGCAGTCACTGGGTATCTTTAAGACCAAATGCCTTTCTGGAAGCTCTGGAAGAGAATCCACTTCCAGGCCACAAGTTCCAGAGGCCACGTGCATCCCTTGGCTCACGGCCCCTTTCTTCCATCTTGAAAGTCACATCACATCGCTTTGACCTGTCTTGGATTGTCATTGTTCTCTCTGACCCAATCAGTAAGGTTTCTACTTTTAAAGACTGGTGATTAGATGGGATCTACACACATAAAACAAGACAATCTCACCTCAGAGTCCTTTACCTTGATGACTTATGCAATGTTTCCTTTTCCATGTAAGATAATACACAGAGACTCTGAAGATTTAGAACACGGGCATATTTAGGTTGCCATTATTGTCTTGTTAAAGTATATCCTACTGTGTACATATTTCTTGATCTAATTACCTCTCAATTCCTCTGTAATTATTTAATGCAGGACTTGTAAAAACCTGTAAACTGAATAGCACTGAATAAAGTGAGGAAAGATTTCTTCTCCTAACTACCAACTCCCAGTGTTTAGCTGTTACCTATATTTGTCCCTTCCAAATGTCCTAATTGGTTCAGATGCTTATTTTTTAAGAATTGTTCTTTTTATTAGCCGTCACAGTTAACTTAAGCATCTGTGTCTGACTGCTTTGGAGAATTTCAATTTTGCATATTTTTATGTATTAAAACTTAGCATTAAAGAATCCAAGAAACCTCCATTTTTGGAAGAATCAAAGAGTCAGAAAAGTCCAAATGTCTATTTTTTCCAAACAAGAGTGATTTGCATGTGAAGAATTTTTTTAATTTAAAAATAATACATTAATTAAAAGCTGAAAGAACTTGTGGTAGAAATTGGTAAGTTGTCTGAGCAAGTTGTCCACATTTGCCAATGAAAAGCAGAGGGAAACTGGAAGGGTTTCCAGCAGAACTTTCTCTATTACAAATGGGTTTAAATGAACATTTTAAAACTAGAGAGCTAGACCATTAAACACCACCCCGTTTGTACTATCTTATTTCCAATCTGACTGAAATCATTTTATATGGATGCCAAAGGACAGGTGCTACAAGAATCAATCTTTACTGTACCTTTCTCTCAAAGGGAAAATTTCTTTATAATTGTTCCCAAAATTCTTCAGTCTTTTACAGTCTTGGTAGAATTTTTTAATATAATTTTTTATATACCTCTACAATAAAACATAAAACCTTTCTTTCACTGCCCTGTCTTCTCATTTGTAAAGTAGTATAGCCAATTCCCATTCTATAAAATAGTCTACCCCACTTAAAAGCCAGGCTATTAATGAAGCAGTGGGTTCAGTCTCACACAGTCAGAGTGTGAGGAAAGCTTGCTGATAAATAGGGTGTGAATCTGATGATTAATTCTTTTAGAGAAGATACAGTATTGAAGTAAGAAGAACTATGTACACTATTAATGAATGAAGCAGAGAAGGTGAGATTTTTTTAGCTTCTGGATAATATTATAGCCACTTTCCCTTGAAAGTACTCTTCAGCGATGTGTCTTGTCTAATTTCCTTAAAACCCATGATATACAATGGAAATGGTGGCACCTTCCACCTCTCTTTCTCAAAATGTTTTCCCATGAAGACGTTATTTCATAAAGAAAAGCTGTTTCCTGAAGCCCAAGGTGGAGAACCTTGCAGAATATAGAGGAATGAGAAGAGCTGGAAGAGGACTGGTAACATAACTCACTCTCTTACTTCATGGTACGCCATAGCAGAGGTTGGTTTGATTCTGACTCAGGTCCTGGTAAACAAGTTCCAATTGAAGCTAAATGATAACTCTCATAATATCAAATCAGAAAACCAGGCAGACCAAAAATAAACTACTGAAATATAAGCAGGTTTATGCAAAGTTCTATCTTCAAGATAAAGATAAATTCTATAGGTCTAAGTTTCCATACTCCTCCAACATCTCTTGCAGTTTTCCACAGAAGTTGTATCAGATTTTTATTGTCTAACCATAAAATGTAGGAGCGTCCATTATACCTGTTTTTCCCACTGTCTACATTCAACTTATTAGAAAGTCCTTTATCTATAAAGTCCAAAGTTATATTCATTGTGTTTTTAAAGACAATAAAGATAGGAAATCTTCCAGAAGCTCAGTCCTGCTTTACTTCTGAAGCTAGAGTCGATGGTACCAAAAGTTGTTTCTCTCTAATAGCAGTAGGGAAAAAGATTACAAAATAATAGAGTCAAGTGACATTACTTACCCATGAGCACCAAGGTAGAAACAATGATCTAAATTAGAGACATGCTTGGAGTGGCACCAGGGTAACCCGAACCACAAATATTTGTGGAACATTGAGTTTCTTGGGACAAAATAAATAGTAGTCGACATGTCTATTACTTAATTTATGTATTTCAGAAAGAATAAAAATGAAGAAAATGAAAGCAGAAGACTAGGATGTTAGTTAGACAGAGTCACCTCCTGAAAAGCCCTGCCTTGCTCAGATTTTGGGCATTAGTGTATTATCAGCCCAAAGTTCACTGGCTAATGAAAATCAGTCTCTAGTAGGAAGGACCCTCCAACACTGCACACCAGAGACTACGAATCACTTAATAATTCCTCAAAGAACCTATTTACCTTGATGACCATACACTGGTGAAAGGAAATGTTAAACAAGTTTAACAAAAATCAAATTAACATTTGTACTTAGGGACTCAAATGTTATTATACTGAGGTTTTGAGGAGATGGGAAATAAATGGAGTCTTATCTTGGTATAATTTACACAGGACACAGTGGTGTATGGGCCACATCAGTGGTCATTTTCCAACTATTGAAAGTATGATAGCCTCCCGTGTTTTGTTTCTTAGCCTGTAGGGTGGTTGGAAGTCCCTGAAACTCTCTTCTTGCTCTATCTCCAAATAATATAATTTATTAAAAAGCAGCAGTGAATGCTTAGGTGACTAGAAGGGATTAATGCCACTCTCATAGACCTAAGGAATTGCCTGAATGGTGTTACACATCATATATCCGATTAATTCACCAGTGTGATGTATATAAAAACACTTTGGGAGAAAACAGAGGATTATCTCGAATGTGTCCTTCATACTCATATCCCCAATTGCCACTGTTCTGCCATTTGCTGTATCTTTAGTAGAACAGGTTAATATGGCTTCAGGTACTTGGTATATGATCTGATATATGGCAAACAAAATCTTTTTCATCCTAATCAGGAAGGAGGACCAAATGCAATTACAACTTATTTGTGATTTATAGTATTATATACTTACAGTCTTACTTTATCTATATTAACTCCCTTGCTCTCTGGGTAATATACAGTTCTAAGGGGTCTGAACTGTATGAACATTGCTTTAATCCATTTTGTTCCAGGTATAATAGGAAACCACAGCCTGAGTCATTCATAACAAACATAAATTTATCCTTTCATGGTTCTGGAGGCTATGAAGTCCAAGATCAAGCCATTTATACGTGATGAGTGCTTTTTTGTTACATTCTCATGGAAGATGCTGGAAGGGAAAAAAGAAAATGAATACTCTGTCCCCACCTGTCACAAGACTATAATAAAACTCATTCCTGAGAGCCCTTCATAAAGTAACATAATCTATTCAAGAAGCCACATCTCTTATGACCTAAACCTTCTATTAGGATCTCGTCCCCAACATTGTTACAATAAGAATTAAGTCCCCAGCACATAAATATGAGGAGACACATTCAGGGTATAGATGCCATCCAGCAGAGTCACTTGGGTTCATACATCTATGTCAGATTATTCAAGCTGCATGAGCAAGAAACGGCAAAACTGTTGGAGGCCTTACGAGGACACAAGTGCTCCAGATGGTGGGAAATAAACCTCACTAAGATTCAGACTTTTTTTTGCATAGGTGAAGATTTACAGGCTCAGTTATCAGAGACATACTAGCATATCACCATCCTAAGGAAACGATAAATGATTGTACTCTGAACTTCTCGTGTTTGAACAAGGAGCATAATGCCGACTCAGCTTATGCTGATTCTGGAGTGAGAATCTTCACTCCTAAGAATGGCTGCTTTGACCAGTCTTGCATGACACAAACGACTGCCAGCTTTGGGTCCAGGCCAGGAAAACCTTCTGATGTATGTCTTAGCTGTGGTATAAACAGCCCCTCCTGCTTGGCCTATAAAGCCTGGAAATATCTATGGTAAGAGATGTTCTTCATCATTTAGGATAAGGCTTCAGAGCAAAATCAAAACATAGAACTTTTCATTGCAGGAAGAAATCTGTTCCAGGGTTTCAACATTTTAAAAACAGCTTGTTGTGCAACTATGCCCTAGAAAAGGAAGAGAAGCTGACCATGGGACACAAGTGAACATGAAACCAGATTGACAAGCAGGAACTTCGTTTTGTCAAACCCACTGGGTCAAAAGTCTGCGTCTAAAGATAGAAGAGACAACTGGCAACCAGTGTGGACATCTCCTCCCCAGAAGTAAGATCTTGTGCTATGTGGCATCTACTTAATTTTAGTGTTTTCCAGGAGAAGCTGCATGGTAGTAGGCACAATATGCTGACAGCTGCTAGTCCTATCACATAGCAATCCTCCTCAGAAAGTTCCAACATGATAGAGAAATCAAGTGGCCCTCTGAATGCAGAGCAGAGGTGTCATCCTGGTTGTGATACTCCATGATTTCCACCCACCAGAATGGAATGTTTGTCTTTATTTAACTATCATTAGAATATGCTGAGACCCCAGCCTGTGAAATCAAAAGACAAAATTAGTAGCCCTGCTTATCTTTATTCCAGATAAGTCACTAAAAGGATTTTGAGGGGTTTTTCTCCCAAGAAATATAGCTCTATATCTGTAGGAACCCAGCTTTCCAAAAGGAAATACTTTACCAAGTGGCACAGAAAAAGTCATTAAAAAGTCAACTTTAAACTACATCTGCCATTCTATTACTTCAGGTTGCTGGTGCCAAGAAAGAAAGCAGGAAGTGTTAATGTCTTGTCAGGGATAAAACATCCTAATCAGACAGAGGAGGAGTGCCTGCTACTCCAAAGGAGGGTCCGGGAACCCAGGTAATTTGCTGGGTCATCTCTTGTTACTCCTTTGTCCAATTTGGTCAGCAAATGGACAGCTGCAGCAAACATGGACTGGAAGAGCTGTGGCAATGAGGGGTTCTAACCTTTTAGAGATGAGGCTTTGAGTCACCTCATCAGAAACCCAGCATCGATCAACAGAGGTGCTCAGATGGTAGGGAAACATCCAAACTGAGTAACAGAAGGGCACAGGAAATGAGCACGAACTGCATCTCTGGGTTGAGAACTTCCTGGCAAAGCGGCTGCACTTTGTTTTAGTTGCTCAGAAGGCAACGCCAACCTCAGTATTGAAGGTGCTCTTTCCTAATGGGATGTAATATTTATATGAAGCAAGTGGGTTTTAGTAGGATAATAAATAAACTATAAGACAGTTGTTTGGTGCTGCCCAGATCTTTGAAAACATCCATTCCTCAGCTGCCAAGGATCAACCAAGAGCTCACAGACTGAAAACTGCCCTCAGCTGGAGGTATTGGCGTTGTACAAACTTCATCTCCTCCCAGAGGCAGATCTCATCAGTGAATGCTTCAGTCAGGTCAGATCTCTGGGTCTTCCATAAGATCTCTACAGCTCCAGAGGATGGGGCTTGGGGGGCACCTGAACTGCACACTAACATTTCTTCAGTGCAGCTCTGCTTCCCTGACCTCCTCACTGGCTGTGCTCCTTGGAGCACGCTCCTCTGAACACTTTTCTGACTCTGGGTTGAGGTTTGTTTCCCAGGACAACTGACCTAAGAGAAGTACCGGTTGCATCACTATCTGCTGCATGTTCAGAAAAACAAGTGATGAAAACATAGGTACGTGCTTATCAGACCATAACTTGGGTGACACATTAGACCCTATGTGTTAAGAGTGCCTAACAAATCAGAGCAAAGACCCACATGTATCTCAAATGAGGACAATCCAAGAGTTAGGATTTTTAAACAAAGAACAGTAGATTGGCACATAGAACATGATAGCTCTTTTTAGATCACTTAAACATTATCGGAGGATAGGCGGACTGGGTTTTTTAAAAAAATATGTAACATCATAGTCTACATTAACGAGTAAAAATAACAGAGCAGACTTCAACTTAATATTAAAAGAAACAATGCCTAGTAATTAAAGGGTTTCCAAAATTAAATGAGCTACTCTGAAGGACACTGAGGGTTTATGTCTACTATTACCAATTAGGTGGCTTTTAGGCCTTAGAATTTTCTCACAGTTTGAAAGGCTTGGAAATGCAGGATCAAGGCACTGGCTGATTCACAGTCTGGGTGGGCATTGTGCAAAGTGTGGGACTGAATTTCTGGTTTAATAATCATGCTTTGCGACTGTACCTTCATGTGTGGATAGGGCAAGGCAGCTCTCGGGGTCTTTACTGAGCTCATTCATAAGAGCTCTGCCCTCATGACTTAATCACTTCCCAAATGCTTTCCTACTGGATGCAATCTAAAGCAATCAGTGCATAAATCTGAGGGCAGCGGGGCACAAACATTTAGAATGTGGCAATGTATATGGAAAAGCTGCATGATTATTTTTGTGGACATGGTCAGTATCATAATCTAAATTAACTACAGGTATGTATATTTTTTATTACTCTATAACAATTTACCACAGAATTAGCAGCTTAAAACAACATAAAATATTATCTCATAGATTCCATGGGCCAGGAATCTAGCAATATATTACCTGAGATGCATTGGGTGAAAATGGAGGGACAGCCAGATCTAGGATTTCATCTGATGCCTGGAACCCTCTTCCGTGCTCTCTCAGACTGGGGACTCTTGTACTGAAGTCCCCCTTTTCTTGTTCAGGGACATTTCAAATTATTCAAGGGTTCTCTAAGTTCCTTGTCACATACCCATTAGGCCCTCTATCATTCTCCTGACTCAAAGCTCCCTTCCAGCAAGGGGTAACTTCTTTAGTTCAGTCCCATCTGGATAAATCAACTGGTTTGTGCCATCATCTTGGGAGTGCTGGCCCATCATATGCACAGGTTCTTCTCAAACTCAATGGCAGAGAATTACATAAAGCGTGTGAACCAAAGAACAGAGATCTTGTGGGGCATCTTGGTTACTTTTCTTTCCTTACTGAGACAAAATACCCAACACCCAAAATAAAGGAAGGAAAGGTTTATTTAGCTTATAGTTTGTGTAGGTCTCAGTCCATACTTGGCTGGCTCAGAGGCAGAGTGGCACATGGCAGAGGGCAACAGTTCATGGTGGCAGAGCACAGCAAAAACCACAAGAGCAAAAGGGAGGAATGGCAGCAAGCAGCCTCTTTCGCTCCCTTACATTGTAAACTGCCTACACCCAGGGGACGTGTAGCTCTCACACAATCTCCGTGCCCTCCTCTTCCACAGGCTCAGGATGTATACAAAGAGCCTGTGGAAGAGGAGGGCACGGAGATTGTGTGAGAGCTACACGCCCCCTGGGTGGGGGTAGGTTGTTTACAATGTAGGGAAGAAAAGGAGGCTGCTTGCAGCCATTCCTCCCTTTTGCTTGCGGTTTTTGCTGTGCTCTGCTGCCGTGAACAGTTTGCCCTCTGCCATGTGCCATTCTGCCTCAGAACCAGCCAAGTAAGGACTGAAACCTCCACAAACTGTAAGCTAAATAAACCTTTCCTTCCTTCATTTTGGGTGCTGGGTATTTTGTCTCAGCAACGAGAGAAAAGTAAAAGTAACCAAGACAGGGGCATTTTAAACTACTGCCTACTGCAAAGTCATTTGCACCTGGATATTTCCAGAATTCAAGTGAGAATGAGCATCCATGGAGACACTGAATTCACAAAGCTACGATTCTTAAGAATGATTGCATAACCCAAGTTAGCCCCAGTGTTGACTGAGACAGGACCATCTCTACATCTGAGATGCTTCCGAGGTGACTCAGGAAGTGGAATAGTAGAAATGTTTTGAATTCTGCCTGTAGCATCCCGGCTCTCATTAGCCTGCTCAGAAGCCTCCTGGATCTCGAGGTGAGCTGGAAGCCTGGGGATTTCTGAGTACCAGAAAGAGCAATAATAAGGTCCCAGAACAGCGTGTGGCACCAGTGGTATCTATTTCTGGAACAATCAAGAACTTTTCAGGGATGAGACATAAAGGGATCCAATTCTGTTCAGCATTTTCTCCCAGCAATTCTTCCAGCTTTTTCATCTAGAGACTAGAGGGTTAGGATTTTGTGCAGAATCATTGTATCTAGTGGCTCAACTGAGACCCTTTGCTGAAGAGAGAAAGGAGAGAATTAACCGGGCAGGAGACTGGAGATGGAAAGCTGTACACTCTACGAATCTGGCTCCAAAAGCTTCCAGGCACAGGAGGAGGTGGTGCAGAGACAAGTATTTGTCACTCACAATGGGACAGCCTAATCCCTTTTCATTCAATGGGACTGCTGCCTCCTGTGACCAAGCAGGTCCAAATTAGATTGAAAAGAATTCATTTGGCTTGAACAAGGTGAGGAACTGGGAGAAATGCTGGCTGTGTTGACATTTCGGTTTCTAGTTCCTGTATCACTGTCCTTGAGAGAGCAGAGCCCAGCAGATAGATCTTTATCTTTGCTCGCTGAGCTGCTTATATCATCCTTGAGCAGGAACCAAACAACCTTTTAAAATAAGGTATACTGTGGGACAGGCCCTGAAACATGAGTATTGCTTTGTACAGAAACTCTAAGGATGTGAATTCTTTGTATAAAATTATGACCAGATGAATCCCGATCTAAATTAATAATGTATTAATTTTTGTTATTCTCCTGTTGGCCTGTTTTGAAACTCTGTTTTGAAAATTTTTTTTTCTTTAAAAAAAAGAGAAAATCTCAAATCTGATATGAGAAAGGAGTTTAAAAATAATGAAACAGAATTGAAGCACATTATTTTCATGGATAGTTAACATAGTTGAGCTTAATTCTAAGATTATTATACTTTTTAACTTCTAAAAGTTTTCTGCTTATAGAATTTGAAATTCTCACTTATTATGGCCATACTTCTTATTTATTATGAGGGCATGTATGTTTCTATTAGTCTCCCTACATGTAACTGTATTGATAAATATTTGTCAGAAAATACAGAAAAGCTTTGGGAAAAAAGATGAAAGCTCTTCATGTTTTTCAGAAATTACCAATATTAACGCCTTGTGCTCCATGTATATCTTCAATCTGTTTTATATGTGTGATGCATACTGTTGAGTAGATTGAACTATTTACATAAAACATATCATGCATGAGACTGAGAGGCAGTAGGCATCATAAATTTGAAAGACCTCAAGGATTCTGCTTTTATCATTACTCTTAGAATTTGACTTTAAGCGTCTTTACAGAACCCAAATCCAGTGAATTTGACCATCTCTGATAGGCAATAAAGAACTGTGTCAGTCCCTCTGGTTTAGGATTTTTGGGATTATTGTTCTCTTTCTTTTAGACTCATAGTGTACTTTCAAGAGACAGAACCCTGAGAGATAAGTATGGGAACTGAATAAAGAAATTCGAAGAATCTTTTCTAGAAATATCAGAATTATTGTCTTTTCTTTGAGCCTATACCAAAAATTCCACGCTCCCAAAAAATAACCAATGATCAGACAGTGTTCTCCATTACAATGAGTACTTTTCATAAGGAGAGAGGGTAATTTTTGCAGTCACTTTTTGACCCCCAAAGATCACCAACATATGACATTTTAATGAATGTTTCCTCAATTATTCAAATCATTGAAGAATGACTTTCCATATCTGCAGACTATCCCATTGTTTGGTTGTACTATAGTCCTCTGCATTAAATATTAATTATTCTCACTTTTTTCTGTATATATAAGGCTACATTAAAAGCTAATGTACATTACTTTTTTATTTTAAAGAGGAAAAAACAATAACAAAATAACAACAACAAAGACAAAAGCAAAACAACACAAAACAATAAAAACAATACAGAATTTCAAAACCAGATGATAGGAAATTAACAATAATTGTCATATTTCATACTGTTATCTTCACTGAAGTTGCTCAGATTACCAAATGTAACAATGCAAGATTGATCAAACAATTAAAGAGAATAAAAAATAATAAAAGAAAATATTAGAAATGATACAGCAATTCATTAAACTAGGTGGTAGGAATTCGACAGTGATTGTTTTTTTTATTCAAAAAAAATAAAAGCACAAAAACATATTAACAAACAGACACAAATTAGCATAAAAAATAGTACAATCAAAACTGATTTACAGACAAGATGACATGGACTCAGCAATGGTTGTTGCTTTACCTATTGATATCTTCGAAGTGTATATCCATGAACAGAGATACAGACATGCAAAATTGGTCAGACAATTAATCATCTCAACAACAGAAAAACACAAAAAACAAAAAACCAAAGACAAAATAAATAAATAAATAAAAATAAATAAAATAAAAAAAACCAACAATAGTTGCTGCTTTGCATATTGATATCTTCGAAGTGTGTGTTCAGCATAACACATACAGACATACAAGATTGATCGAATAACCCTTCATCAATTATTCCTTAGCATTAAGCGATATAATACAATAGTAGAACCACATTAGCCCTCCTGCATATATATATATACATATATACATACATACATTTTTGCCTCTTTCTTTTCTCCTTTCCCTCGTCCCATCTGTTCTTTGTTTTTGAACAGATTTCCTTCATGTCTCTTAGTTTATATTCCCACCCTCAGGTTCTTACACCAGTGATACAATACGTTGCTTGCACATGTATCACTGATTTATTTCACTTATGAGTATGGACTCCAGTATTGACCACTTGCCTACAAAGTCCCCAAAACTGTCTTTCTTTATAGCTGAATAATATTCCATTATATAAAAATGCCACAATTTTTTAATCCAGTCTTCTGTGGATGGACACTTGGGTTGCTTCCACATTTTAGCTGTTACAAATTGCACTGCTATAAACATGGGTGCACATATATCAGAGTGATATGATGTTTTCAGATCTTCTGGGAAAATACCCAGAAGGGGAATGGAACTTCTAGACCTAGTTTGCTGAGAAATCTCCAAACTGCTCTCCACAGTGGTTGCACCAGTCTGCATTCCCACCAGCAGTGTAATAGAGTCCCTATTTCTCCACAGCCTCGCCAGCATTTGTTATTGGATGACTTTTTCATACTGGCCAGTCTTACTGGGGTGAGATGAAATCTCGATGTTGTTTTTATTCGCATTTCTTGAATGACTAAGGATGTGGAACATTTTCTCATATATTTATTTGCCATTTGTATTTCTTTATCTGAGAAGTGTGTATTCATCTCAGATGCCCATTTCTGGATTGGGTCTTTGAATTTGGACGTGTATATGTTTTTTAGTTCTTTGTATGTTCTAGATAGCAGTCCTTTGTCTGAGGCACAGCCAGCTAGGATTTTTTCCCAATTTGTGGGTTTTCTTTTTACTTTGCTGGTGATTTCTTTAGATGTACAAAAACTTTTCAGTAGGATGAGGTCCCAATTATTGATTCTTTGAAGTGTTTCCCTTGCAGTTTCATTTTTGTTCATGAGCTCTCTGCCTACTCCTATGTCTTCAAGATTTTTACATACTTTCTCTT
>PVLD010019664.1:0-35827 GCA_004027595.1 Dinomys branickii
AAAAAAAAAAAAAGAGTATATCTTGGAGTGTTCACGTTTTAAGCAGTACTAATTTCACGGATAGCTCTGGAAAAAGAGATTGATGGTAACAAGGCCTGGAATCAACCTCATAAACAGTAAAGTTCTTTTTCATTGCCAGCCTTAATAAATATTTTGGAGAGACCTGATTATTTAATCTCAAAGTTTCTATGTTGAGCCTATAGCATCCTTTTCTATGATGTTATTAAGGACACTGTAGAAAGTTTAAGTTTTCTTATCCAGAAGTAATACTCTGTCTTCCCTGTTTGCTAACATTTTCTCCCAAAAGAGACAAAAATGAGATTAAGTGGGTCATAAATTTGCTCTTTGATGAATCATGAGATTCCTCTCACTGTCAGAGGTTAAACAAAATCTGACTCACGTTTTACAGGTTTTCAATAAAAGGTATACTGGAAGAGCCTGGACTACAATAGAATAACAGCCTTCCTTACAAAGTTCAGATCTGTGTGTCTCACGGCTTTTATGGTAGTTATCTTTACCAACAGCCTAACGAAGAGTTAATAACAGATTATTTTAATAGACATTTTTATGTTGCCTCCACATACTCAAATTTAATATTTGACCTTGAAAAACTATATATTTGACATGTTGTGATACTGATATTGTACTTATAGTCAATAAAAATGTTAATGAAAATTTTCTAAATAACACAAGTATGAAAGTAATAATAATAATAATAATAATAATAATAATGTAATAATCAATGGGAGATGTTAAACAGAAATTGTTGAAATTCTACTATTAGACTTAAATGCTTCTTTGTAATTAAATGTAATTAAGTGTAATTAAATCCATCTGGATATATCCCACATGAATTACTTCTGAAAAAGAAAAAGTCACAATTTTCAGTTGTAGTCTCTTAAATGTGCTTACTTGAATGGAGATATAAACCAAACTACATGTGATGAGCTCTTTATTTTATGCTGATTTATTTTACTGTTTGCTTTCTTTTTACAAAATATTTTTAATATATGGCTTTTTGTATTATTTATAACATTGAAACACAGATCTATATAGCATTAAAAAAGACTTTGCAAAAGTGTAAAAGCAATAAATGTAGAGTAACCAGAATGAGATTCAAGTTGTGTATGCAAACCCCAAGATTTATTAGAATCACAATATTTGATATTGAAAGGATGGCTTTTAAAATAGTCTCTTTCTTAAATATCATATCTGTGTGATTTGCTGCCCCCTCTTCCAGGACAGACATGGAAAGCAATACACAGCTGATGATTTCATTATTACTTTTGCTTTGTTAGCTTTTTTGATCTTTTTTTTTTTTTACTGTGGCTTTCATTTTTGTCTTCTTCTATGCAAATGTTAATTTTCTAAGTGTATGTGAAAATGAGCATGGCACTAATCACAGCCTAATGAGAAATCCCACCACAAAAAAATTTTACTGAATAAAAATATATTCAGCAACTTGAACACACCCATGTTTCCACACAAAATAGACTGACTTAAATATTGCCACAAGCACATGCTCTTTATAAGCTAAAAATGTCCTCCAGGATGCTGTGGTGTAGTTTATTCCCCTAATTTGAGGCACAGTAATGTCTATGCGAAATATGCTACAGCTGAAAAGGAATAGAAAATATTTAAATACAAAATTAATTCGTGTTGTTATTTATTGGCCAATTGTATTAGAAATTATAGTGTTTACCAGAGGACAAGCAGATCTCCCAAAGCTGTAATTTTGTCTGCAGCGGGTAGGAAGACATACGCAATCAATGCTCACAGCCAGAGCTACCACTGTGTTTCCCCATCCTCTTCTAAATGTATCTAATCCTGTAAATAAGAAATGTCAATGTGCTAAACAACACGTCCTTTAATTTTACCCTGGAATGTCAACGATTTAGAGATTTTTAGTCTTCCTGCTTACTGCTTCTTTCCCTTTACCAGAGGCTACGTAGACAATGATCCTGAGTTTCTTAAAAGCTATAAATTTTGTTCAAATCTTTTCAGTATTTACAAAACATATTGCACTTTGATGAACTGATAACGGTCACATCACTCTGGTATTTTCAAATCTATGTGTTCTTACTTATCACAAATCAACCTTCATTGCCTTTAAATGCAATACTGCACTATATAAAGGCCATAAAATTATGACCTTGCTACATACAGAAACACTGTTGACTTGAAGTTTCAGTTCATAAATGAATTCTTGTAAGAAATCTTTACTGAGAAAACAGCCAGAAAGAATCTGTCTCTGCTCAACTCTCACAGAATTACATTCAGATTTTCCTATGATGTTAACCACATTCCACGTTTTAAAAAGATTTTGAATATAAAGACATAAATATGATTTGGAAGTAAGTTAGAAAATGGGGCTGGTCATGCAACAACGGTCATCGTGATGAGCAGCGCAGGTCTTTGAGATTCTTAAGAATGGCAAGTAACGTGGTCAAAATATGAATGCCTGATTGGATAAAGATTTGCTACTTCCAAGTTTAATCAGTTGAAATCAGGAAGAGCGGGATCGATTTACTGGGGAGGTCTTCTGAGATGACAGAACGCAGTGTGTGGCACTCTTTCATGAAAGAGAGGGAGCAGGTGACACTGTATTTGCATAAGGTGGAGCCACCACCTTCCCTACTTGCTGGGCAGAAGGGATGAAGAAAGTGACGCACACTTTATGCCTTCTTAACCCCACACACCTAGCTCCTCCTGGTCTAGAAAATGAGGACACTTTACCCAAAATTGTGTTGATAACAAGTAGCAAAATAGGAATTTTGACTCAGTTATATCAGTGTCCAATATTTCATGTATTAAATAATAAGTCTCTCTCCAGCGGTGCCGTTCTCCCAAAGCACTGTTGCACTAAAGACTGCAGATTCCTGAATTTACGACAAATGAAACGTAGAGATATTTAAAATACTCCCCCTATCATCAGTCTAAAAACAGTGCTGTTCAAATTACTTGATAGAACTGTTTTCAGTTCACCCTGGGGTGAGGGCCTTCAGCCTGGTGGAAATTAACTGCATCACCAATTCCCTTGACTTGAACAGCTCACATTTTTTCCATAGAAAAGCTCTCTCTTCATGAAGGAATCCTTGTGTTGATTCGCACTCTGGGAAACAGCCTCGTTGTGACGAGGTGCTTGAGGACAGGCGCTGGTCTTGGTTAACACACTGAGTGACAGTGAATGTCAGCCCCATCCCAGAATTATTGAATCAGAAACTGAAGGTGATCCATGCACACATAAAATTTTCAAAAGCACTCATAGTCCAAATATTTCAACGTCCACTTTAAAAGAAAGAATAAATAAGTCTTCAGGTGTTGCATAAACTTCAAGCAAAAACTGACAAAAGAAAAGAATTTTAATCTGTTTCATTTGACATCTCATATTTGCATATAATCTTTGAGGATGCTCAATACTTAATTATGCATGAACAGTATTCAAAATTTAAGAGAATTTTGTATCTGTGAATTATGTTGATTCTCAGCTGACCTATGTGTTATCATTTTCATTTTACATAGGAGATAATTTAGTCTTAGCAAGGTTAGGAACTTACTCCAAGCCACAGAATAGTAAATTGTACAGACAGAATATATTCTCACGTTTCCAAGGCCCATCATTTAAATTAATTCCTTTGGAAGGTTTTTCTATTTTCCTTTTTTCACTAAAGATGGAAACGATTCACCAAAGTAGACATCCAGCGTTAAGTACGCTTAGGGAGAAATTGTAGATTTATCAATTTCTTAGGGAATATTTATACACGTTGTCATAGTTTGAAATATATACAACTGTACATATCTTATTTGTAAGATACTCAGTGGAAGTATTATACTACTCATAATTTCAAAGCCTAAACTTTACCTGGGGGACAGAGAGAAATATGTGTTTAATTATACTGCAAATGAAGATCTCACAGCTTATAAACATCCCTAAACACATTACACTACAATGGTCTAATAAAAAAATAATTAAAACAAGCAAATAACCTGGCAAATGACCAGACTCTCCAACAGCCAATAAAAATAGATATAAATGAGATTTCCCAGAGAGACTTGGGGCATGTATAGGTCATTTTACCAGATGGTGAAGTCTGTAAACAAAGGAAAGTTGAATGAGGAGTTGTTTTAGGATTAACCGAAATAATATGGAGTGGGAGTCAACGATAGTGAAAATAAGAAAGAGAAAAATGAGTAAAGTAAAAAATAGTTTAAAGGAATTATTAAAGTACGAGGACACATGTCTATGATCCCAGCCAGTAAGCTGAGACAGCAAGATCCATAATTTGAGACCTGCCTGGGTAATTTAAAACATCTTGTCCAAGAAAGAAAGGTGGAAATGATTGTAGCTTAGCAGTAAAAGGCCCCTGAGTTCAGTTTCCAGAACCCCAAGAAAAAAATAAGATAAAATATGCTATATCTCTAGCCAAACTAATCAAGAAAAAGAGACAAAAATGAAACACCAGTACCAAGAGTACATTATTCATATATTAAAGTATAGCATTAAATTTTGTTGACCAGCCTCTACTGATGAGGAAGTTCAGATATACTAAAAAAGTACATTCTTTCCTTTTCAATGTAATGAAGTTTCCATGAACATTTTCAAGCAAAATTGGGTGGGGAATGTTGAAACGGAAACATAAACAAATATTTGATAGAGTCATTTTAAGAGTTTAAATGATTGAGAGTAACAAATCAAAATAAATGATAGAAGATAGTTTTTAAATTTGCCAGAAAATATCTAGAATAAAATACTGATACTTTGATGTGATTATTATTGTTGGGAGGCTAATATTTTAAAATCTAAACTAAAATGAAATTTGGCAACTTAGATCCATTGCCTTAAACGTGTTTGCTCCATTTGAATCAGAAGCACAATACTTAGAACTGTATAGGGACAAAACCTCTGCTAGTGGGGTCAGAGACTGCCAGTACAATGTCATTACAACGTCATTTACATCAAGCCAAAAAGACACTTGCAAGGTAGTACTAAAATAACTGCATAGGTAAATTATGGGGCATAATTATGGGATGGAATATCCTATGGCCCTTACAGCGTATATCTTTATGGTTTGTCCATGATCCAAATGCTAAATTTAAAACTGGAATCCAAAGTGCATGTAATATATTATTCAATTTTGGATAATGAGGAACAGAAGATGTATTTGTCTCATAGAAAAATTGTGTTGTTCTCTTCTTTTTGTCATAGAATTTAGACAGAAGACACACGCACCATACTGAGACAAGTTCTGATGCAGTGAGGATGGGGAGAGAGTGAAGTTAGACTTAGATACACACTGCCGAGACACAGGACAGCTCCCTTAAGAAGTAGAAGGTTGGCAGTGTCAAGAAATGGGAGTGAGGTGAAAGAAAAATAATTGTGATTCTAATTGACCATCTCAGTTTTGCTCTCAGATCGGTTCTTTCACTGTGCATATTATTTCCTCTGGCTACTGTAACTCATTACTGCAAAATAGACTGCTTCACACAACAGTCATTTATTCTATTCTAATTCAGAAGCTCTGAAGTCCAAGGCCAAGGTTTGCACAGGAGCGGTTTCTTCTGGAGGTTTAAGAGAATCTTCTCCATCTCTCAGTAAGCTTCTCCAGTGGGCCAGCATCCACAGCATTCCTAAGCCTGACTCGGCAGCACTCCAGTCTCTCCCTTTGTGGTTGTGTGGCCTTCTTCCTTATGTCTTTTTGTGAGACCTCCCCTTTTCTTTATGGAAAACATTTATTATATTTAGGAGTCATCCTAATCAGGTATAACCTTATCTTAATTTAACAATTACAACTAAAAACATCTTGCCTGCAAATAAGTTGACATTCTGACATGCCAAATGGATCTTAATGTTCTATTTTATTGCCAGGGGAGTTGACAGGAAACACTTTTCTACTAATGATACTTACTCTCCCCCTTTTGCTTCTCATTTTGCTCAACTTGGAATGAAGAGAGATAATAGGAAGTCTGAACTATCAACAGTAGGCAACTTGAAGCTGCTCTGTGCAGAAACCTTTGAATGGGCACAAATTGAGACCTGGTTTCTTTTGGCAAATCAAAGATGTGTGGGAATGCCATGCTGGAGAGGGCTGCATATAAACTTAAGTTAGCAAGAATTGTGCTTAAAATGCCTGTTTATATTGGGCATGAAATTTATCGTGGCTGGATTTGGAGTATAAAATTTGCTTTACAATATTGGGGTAGTAACAGTTTATGTTGCATTTGGGAGAGACACAGTTTTGAATCTGAGCAAGGATTCTCTTTATTGGGCATAGTTTATAGTTCCTGATCTCTACCCTAAGCAACATTTTTCAAACTGGAAATTCGAACTAAGATAGAACATATACTTCAGTGTAAGCACATGTTGGGTAACACTACCTTTGTATCGATGTGTGATGCCTGTGGAAGCCAGTTTTATAATCTTCCATGCAATGCATTCATTAAGTTTACTCTCATTTTGGTAGCTAACATATTCTTCCGTGTTCAGATGTTTGGTGCATAATAAAGTTACTTAATTATATAGTACTAGTGAGCCTGCTTTGGTCTAAATCTACTTAGCGATTATTCATTGGAAAATGTTTTCAGTTGTTTGATGACATCTTCAAATATAACTTCTTTTCTTTTTCCTACCGCTGCTGTGTAATCCCTTATAAGGAATGCTAATCTCCAAATTTAATAACTAGGATGCTTTCTGCTCTCATGAGAGTGGATGCTCAAGATGTTTAGACATAAATTCTGCCCTTGCCATTGCTTAATTCTTAGACAATTACACAATACTGAGAGACTCTCACACAGAGACTGTGAGGAGCATCGGGTAGCCTTTTTTTCTGTGTAGCTTGCACTGTCACGATGTCTGCTATTAAGAAGGAGTAGTCAATTATTACAACATACACAATATGTAGTCAGAAAATTGAATTATTTTTGTAGTTTCTCAGAAAAATAGTGGTATTATTATCACTATTTTAAATATTTTATAAAGAAAAACATTTGTGGACCAGAACATGATATAATCACAATCATGTTTCCTAATTTGATAAGCCTAGAAATACTTTTAAAACTGTTAGGTAAACTTCAATAAATTTATTTCAATTACCAAGCTGAACAAGAAAGAAGACAAGTCAAAAATGTTTCTTAAATTTGATGTTGATTTGATGTTGCCAGTCAATATGCCTCATAGAACTCTTGATCAGATTTGTTGGGCTATTTTGCAAATGCAAATGAAATAATCTTTTTAAAAATATTTTCTTATAAATTAAGGGTCACAGGAAGAAAGTGTCCAAAACACAAACAATAGGTAGGAGAAACTGCACTAATTTACAATTTGATTTTATTTCCCTGGTGATTGAGAGAAGAACACTTCAGGAAGAATTCTTCTTTCTTAAATACACTGTGTGTTGATTGCCTGGTTTTCTCTTTACATGGATGACAAATTTCTTTTTGAAATTGGTGACACAGAATGCTTTCCACTTCAAAAGGCTAATATATGTTTTTTTTAAAATTTAAACTTGAGGGCAACCCATTCAGGGCCCCTCCTGTCTCTCCAGAGCTACTCCTATTCCTGGTTCCTGTTGCCCATTTTTTTCCCTAATACATTTTTCTACTCCTAAAAAAAAAAAAAACAAAAACTCGGAACATGAGACCCATAAACACAAGCACCATAATTGAAGATAGATATCTTCCTTGAAAATCATTTTATCTTCTCTATGTGATATTTATTTGTTCTTTCATCTTACACATAACCATAAATGCAAGAAGTATAATAAAAATAATGTAGGCACTCGCATTTCCTGTTATTACTCTAACATGCTGTTATTATTTTGCTGTCTGAATGATATTTTTGGCAGAAAGTCTGTAGCTTATATAAAATGGAATTAGTTTATGGATAGACTTTGTAACTTGATGGTTTGCTCAAAATTTATCAGCACATCAATTCCTGAAAAAAAATATGAGTTTAAGAAAGCCAGTCCTAAACGCTCTGATTCCATTTGTATAGTATTCTCCAAATAAGAAAGTCAAAAGCAAACTGATTCATGTTTGGCAGGACAGGGAAAGAGATTAGCAGGTCAGACTATAGTATAGCAATAAAAGTTACCCTCCTCCAGTATCCTCGTGGTGCGAGAACTGTTACGTATCTTGACTGTGCCCATGTTCCTATCCTGAATGGTACACTTGGACTGAAGTTTTTCATGTACCGCCACCTGTAGACATTGAACTAAGTCTATGAGAGGCTCTCTCATAATAAGCATACCAAGAAGATCTATAATTGCCTTTTTAAAAGTTACATTTAAAGTTACTGGGATCATCTTTTTATGTCAAGAGTTACATGACATTACTTGACATTACTTGAGTGTGTGCATTACATTCCACTTGATAGAGGTGTCCTCATTTCCTCAACCAATGTTGTACTAATGAACTGTTAGAATTTCATAATCATTTGCTTTTGTAAATCATTCTAAGAAAAATAGAGTGGACTTTATTACAATTGAGTCATTGAACATAACTGATTTATATCCTGAAGATGAAGTTCTAAGCATGGGATTTCTGGGAAATATATATATATATATATATATATATATATATAATTATCATAGGAAAGATTGTATTAAGATACTTGTACTTTGGTATATAATAATATAGTTTTCTTTATTGCCAACTGTAGGTAGTGTTCTTTATTATCTTTATGAATTTTATACATGCACAGTTCATTTTCTGTCCCTCTAGCAAGATACCTAATGCCTGGTACTTTATAAATAAGGAAGTTTATGTGGCTCGTGAGCCTGGTATCCGTGTGCAAATAGCATGATATTGATGTCCCAAGAGAAGCATCCATGGGCGTATCACAAAAGGGCAGAGAAGTGAAAAAGAAAACATTCTGAGGTCAGAAGGGTTCTGATAGTGAGAAAGGAAGTCATAGAAAGAGCACTCAAGGGCAGGCTTACTCTTTTAGAGCAACTTGGTCTTGTAAGAATTAACTAACACCAGAACACTAGCATTAGTTCTTTCTGAGAATTGCACCCCATTACTGGGCCTAAGATTGCTTGTCATATGATAGGCTAATTAAGTCAGGAGACGAAGTGTTGAGGCATGGAAGACATCTGTTTTGGGAAGACTGGCTGACAAGTTAGATCGCAGACTATTGTCCAAAGACTGTCTTACTTCTTAAAACCAGCAAAGGGCTTTAAAGGGGGAGAGTTAAGAGAATGGAAACAAAGAAATGTCCACTGGACATACTCCAGACCTTTAAGTCGCCCAGTTTCTGCTACATTTATAGACCACCTGGTTCCTGCCACCTATGTGTAAGGGTACTGGTTCCTTAGAGGCTATACTTATGTCTGCTCTGTGTTTCATGACAGGGTCAGGAACTGACTAAGTTTCTGCAGGTATAAGCAAGATTTTATCTTCTAGGTTTGGCTGACTTTTTCAATATGCTACACTCACATGACCCAAGCAGCTTCCACTGGGCTTTGCCTCTTAAGTTCTTTCATCTTTTAATACTGCTGCACTGGAAGCTGAGCCTCAAGAACATGAATTGTTGTGGGACGGACCACATCAAAACCATAGCAGTAAGTATAAAACAAAATGTGCTTTGTGGATTCTTAATAGCAGTTATACATTTTTATGTTTATACTCATGAGATTTTGGAACTGCTTTGAAAATTCTATTTACTGCATTATATATAGTGCATGTGCATATGTATATATGTGTGTATATTTATATATAGCCTATCAATATATTCTGCATTCTTTTTTGTTGATGAATTTTTTTTACTAATTTGTCATTTGCCACTATTCCTCATCTGATGTTTTTTCCCAGTAGAAAATAATATAATGTATGTTTGTGGTATGAAATGTTTAACAGTTTTCTTTATATCATACTGAAGACAAACTCTACTATCTGAAGATCAAGTTGATATTAATTTCTGTTTTACCAGTGTTATGTTTTTGCTTTACAAGTTAAAGTGTATATTTAATGTAAACATTGTTTGGCTAGTAAGAATGATAGCCAACATAAATAAGGTGCTTGTTTGGGCCAAGAAATTAAAAGATTTCTATCAGCTTAATTACACTTCATGTGTTAACTATAATGTTCTCTTCTTTAATGGTCAGGGTGCAGTGATGGATTTATTGCAGATGAGAATGTGGCTTACATACAGTACTTCTCAGAACTTCCTGGAAACAATCCCAAGGCTACATTGCAAAAATGACCTGGCAAAGGTACTTTTGCTGCTGCCTCCAAATCCTCTGTCTGTCTATCTGTCTGTCTGTCTGTCTGTCTCTCTCTTTCCTTAGGAAGACTGAGAAATCAGAATGCATGAACCTGTATTTTGTCACTCAGAATGACTGGACTGCTTGTGCTCTAGAGATTGTGCCACAGCTGCCACTGGAAAGTATCTTCACTTGCACACCTGAAGTTTAGAAAAGCCACCCCATGGGCTCTTCACTGCGTCTACTTCATCCTTCCCGGAGAAACAGTTTGTGTGCAGCTAGGTCAAGTAGGAAATTTTTAGCTTCTAGTTACTTTGAAAAATGGAGAGTTGATTTTTCAGTTTCCAGTGTGCGAAACATCACTCCAGGAGAAAATTAAGAAGTTCTGAACAGGCCATTCTAAGCCTCACTATATTACAGAAGACACAAACGGGGGTACACATGGAGGCTTTCGGATGTAATGAAGAACTTGTCTTTGACATGGTCCTTTTTGTGACATTTACATATGTGTGCCTTGGATATTTAACTCTCATATTCAGATATAAAACTTTAGTTTTTTGTGATGTTAAGATGTTCTTATTTCTTTCCCTGGAGGGGAGAATCAGTTATTCCCAGCTAACCTTCACTGTGACTATAATGTGGGCAGTAGTCTAATCAGGCACTGCCAATATATCGTACTGATTTGTAAATGAGGTCCAAGTCCTTGTCTCCTTTGTCAGTTAATTATGGAGAATTCTCAAATGAAGGAATAAAGTGTGAGCTGAGAGACAAACATTGGTGCGATAAAATGCACTCATCCTGGACACTGAACCCTTAGTTCATGAACCGAGTTAGTACACTGCATCCTATAGCCCAATCTTAAATGTGTTATGAGCTTCTCCTTTGTCCCCCTTTTTCTCCCATGCCTTCTTGACCCAAAATCAAGGGATATTTCTTTATTTGAAATTCTTTGGACTTAGTCACATGAGTTGCTTTAGCAGATGAAATAGAAGCGGAAGTCACAATGTGTCAGTTGTAAGCTGAGGCTTTAAGAAATATTGTCTGTTTCCATTTGTCACTTTTTCCCCAGTTGAGTTTCCCTTACTCACTGCTGGAGGAGCAACTCATAGATAGCTGCTCGCCTCGGAATGAGAGATGTCAACTTGCAGCCTGGAGTGATTCAAGCCAACTCAAAACCTATCATTAAAAAAAAAAAGAATCTTCTTGTAAGGTACCGAAATTTTCTTGTTGTTTGTTATACAACACGATGACCGTGGAAATGACTGCTACATATCACTCTCTGCCTAGACTGTTGCTGCCCACATTTGCTATAAAGCTGAGCGGATTTGTTTATGTATCTTCCACAGGCAGCTTAGAAACTGTAGTTACAGTCCTAGGACAAATACTTCGTCTTTCTTAGAGCTCAGTGGCACACTAGTGTTCATATTTCTAATGGAGAATAATTATCTGCCATGGAGCGGATGGTGTTCTCCAGGAATCTAGAGTTCTCGGCTGCATTTCACCTGCTGTTGTCTTCTAAGAGCTCCATCCAGCACCCTTACCAAACTGCCACACCCCCAGGTCTACTGTTCCACATGGATCAAGTGACTGTGATGTGTGAAGGTGTAAGCAAACTTAAGAGTGTGTAAACAATGTGACAATTGCTTACTTTACCTCTAACAGTGGAGGGGACTATCATTAGTCTTTTTGTCCTATAGAATTTTTGGAATAACTAAAATAAGACAAACAGGGTTTTTTTTTTTTTTTAGCAGATTGGAAATTAAGCTTAAAATGTGCCAAATCAATTGATCATATTAATTAGAATAAAAATATTAAAAAGAACAAAATATAATTTTACATGTCTATGAATTTTATTTAAAAATTTTGACAGCAAAAATTCTATGTATTCATCATGTATATATGATACATAAATGGTTAAATCAAACTAAATGATAAATGCGTTACCTGATAAATGAATTATCCACACTTTCTATGTTTTCATGGCAAAATAAAATCTACTCTATTCTATAAAAGCTATTCATAATCTACTCTCTTAGCAATTCTCAAGTGTACTATGTATCATTAATAACTATACTCACCATGATCTCCTCAATTTATTCATTTTTAAAATTGTCTACTCACATTTTAGAGAAAATTTTAGAGGTTGTAATGACATATAAGCATTGAAAATGAGGAAAAATACTTAAGTCAGAATAAACTGGAATAAAAAGGTAGCAGAATTAAGTAATGAAATAAAAAGTTGACATGTGCCCTTGCACGGATTGTGAAATAAGTGAATATGGGATCCTTTGCTCAGTGTGCTACTGAACATGACTCTGTGTGTTCCTACTAAGCCACTGGAGACTTTAAGGCAAGATGTTTTGGGTTTTTATGCCCTTTTCTTCTAATACTTAGAAGAACAAACCATACTCTTTGTACATCTTTAGGTGAAGGTATGCTCCTCTACTTTTAATGGTTGACTTTCATCCTTTGGATGTAAAAGTAAATTAGTGGATTCTGACTGTGCTTTGGATACAGGAAATCGGAAACAGCATTGGTCCCATTGGAAAAACAATAACAAAAGTCATAATTTCTACACACTTGAGTATAATGAAGAACTTAGTAGGCAAACAATTCCCTAGAAATATAAAGAAAAATAGGTGCCTTTACGAAGAAGTAGGGAAATAAACACTGATCCCTTGGAGCAGAACATAAGAGAAGATCTGCATGCCAGAGGGCAGATTAACAGTACTCCAGGGAGCATTTGTAGTGAATATCTAAAGCTGAGTCTGTGTTGTGGAAGCATATAACTCCTGGAGCCACACACACAGAGGAAGTTCCCACCTGCCTGCGGGGCAGTTCTGCTGTTTGGGCCATCCCTGTGCCCTGTGAGGTGCACAGAGGTAAGAGACAGTGTTAGAACCCAGAGGTCGGTCTTCAGTGGTGACATTTAGGGGAGGTGGGAGAGTGGAGAACTAGTCATTTCAGGACCCCAGTCTTCTTTATGGAACAATTACAACAGCTCCCTCTCCCAGAAAATGTGTTTATAGATAGGCAGAAGAATCTGACTCTATCCCCCAAGTTGTAAATGAAGATTTATTATAGTAGGGGAGAGAAAAAGAAAAAACAATTTCTCTAGTCTTGAGAAATACATAAAATTCTAATGGTCTGGGTCTTATTAATGGAATGAGGGGCAGTAAAACTCCCATAGTATAAGCCTGAAAGCATGGTTTGGCTACTACAATGAACAGGAAAGATTAATGTAAAAGCAACATCTCCCAGCCTCTGGGACCTTGGTTGCCAGAATCCAAGGTTGGATTAGGACAATGTAGCATAACCCATTCACAGCCAACAGGTTTACAAATAGGAGCAAGAGCAAACAGAAAGAAAACGAAAAAGAGAGACAGAGGGATCTGGATAGAAGGGGAGAGAGAGAGGGAGAGAGAGACAGAAAGAGGGGAGGGAGGGAGCATGCTTAGACTTAAAGCTTAATGATGAGAGTGCCACTCCTCATTACTCTTAACCTAATACAAGAAGACATTGTTAAAACCTTTTACTGATTTTACAGTCTTTCCTGAAATCAAGTATAGACACTTAACCAGCTCTCTCCTCATCTACAGGAATTGTAAATGGCACGCCAGATTTCTTTGAGGTGTGAAGTTTCAAGTGACTTGCTAGAGTAGCATCTTCTGTAAATGGAGTAATTTTGTTTCAGGTCCTTTTGAAGATGGAGGAATGAATGCCAAACTATCATAATACTAGTGAGGCTTCCTTCATATGAATAAACTGTACTTCGCAGAAGAGGGAAGAGATGCTAGGAAATGGGGTACAGGAAACATAAGAACAAAGTACATGATGTGTTCACAAATTATGACCAGTAATTGTTCCTGGCCTTTGGCTAAGAGCAAGTGTAGTACAAACTGTGATGATTGATCATGGTATGTCAACCTGAATGAATGCAGAAATGCCTAGTAGATCAGTACAGTTGGTTTTGGGTGTGTCATGGTTACGTGACATGTAGGCTAGCAAACCAAGAGAACAAGACCTGCCCTGGCTGTGGGTGGTATCCAGCAGTATCACTTGTAACCCCATGCAATAAAAAGGCAAAGAACACAGAAATGTGCCGGTTTTGAAGAGCTCTCGTCTTCCTGAGTGGTTCACCCTTTCCTGACATTGCTCTTGGACACTGGTCCCCTCATTATTATTATTTTGTCTTCCAACACAAACTTTCACCTGCAAAACTGAAGTGTCACACCTTTGGTCTTAGATGGGTCCTGCATCTTTGATCCCTCTTGTTCTGTGGTTTCCGTCTTCTTGGCTGAGTAAATGGTGGATTCTCTGGCTCTCCAGTATACAGACAGTGACTTTGGATTCTCCTGCCTCTGATCCTCTAAGTCTAACTGATAAATTCCCTTGCAAGACATGCATCTATTTCTCACTGATTATGTTCCTTTAGAGAACTTTAACATGCAAGTCCAAGATATTCATATAATCTGACAGTTTCATATTTTTAAGGAATATATTTGTATTATAGTGAACAGTAGTCATTTGCAAAATATAAGAATTCAGTAGCATGACTAGTGCTTACAAGTAAATTACTAATTACTTCACATAATAAATGTTTGCAATATGAACAAAAGAGAAAAATTATCCTCATGTACAGTGGATGTGTACACAAAACACCTCTGTCCGAAAGACAGCAGAATAAGTTCTAAATTAATATTTTATCATCAAGATATTATGCGTGGTAAATATAAAAGCAAATTGTTAGATTTGTTTGCTCATAACAGGTAAATGAGGTCATCATAAAAATCTCAAAGTACACATTTTACTAAAAATAAGTAAAGAAAACAGACCATCTGGACAAATTTTCAAGGATACTTCACAATAAAGAATGATGAGATTGTCTTTTGTGTGGGAGTATGATGCAAATATCAGTCATTTTAAATATTCACCAATGAATAAATGGTTATTCAACATTTATATAAGTCTCTTGAGGTTGACAAAATGCTATACTTACTTTTTCAAGTACCATTTCAACTTAAGAAGGAGAGGTATCTTTAGTTCTATTTTAGGTATGGAGAGAAGAATGTCAAGATATTGTATAGCACTATTTGAGATTAGCCATATAGATAGGAGAATTCTGTGTGTTTTTAAGAAGTAGTCTCAGGAGAAGGGAGGGAAACATCTAAGTACCAAAAGTAACTGGGAAATCTATGACATGATTATATTTATAGCGTAATGTCCAGCAAATATCCTAGGTTAAATCTCATAGTGACTAATACAAATATAATTTATAATTAAACAAGGAACAATATAGATAAGAGCTATCAGAAAACAGACTTAGTTTCATCTTGAAAAGTAGGATTAAAGGCGAAAAACCCAGAAAGAGTTAGGTGTAGTTTTTCACCCCGGGTGTAAGAGTTCAGTGTGTTCTTCAGAGTCCCGAGGTGCTGCGAGTTCTGAAAAAACTGAAAGAAGAGCAAGCTGCTGTGGGCGGTTGAAGTGCTGTTGTAGGCAGCGTGCGGGATGGAAGAGCATTCGAATAGGGATACAAAGTTCCTTTTCTTTTTGCCTTTCAATCTCCATGTGCTAGCGCCATGGACTGCTAAGACCTTTAATGCAGTGAAATGATAAAAAGAATGTAATTTACAGAGACTCAGATGATATCCTGATACACGGTTAACAAGAAGACTCTGTAAAACAGGAAAAAGCCTTGATTTTTAGAGTTTCTATTTTTATGCGGTAGAATTTTTCAACATAGTTAACTTAATGACATTAGGAATAGCACAGTGATATTAATCAGATACAGGAGAAGTACAGTTGATGTAAATTATCTCAAAATAGATAATAGTAAAATATAGTAAAGTAATTAAATAGTGGTAGTTCAAGTGTTTGCTTCCTTTATGTTGAATATAATTTATTCAACATTGTTTACATATTAAAAAATAGTGATGAACAACCAGCTTTGAGATATTCCTGAATATATAACAATTGATAAGAGTTGGTTCCAGTACCTCCTGGGTCCCAGTCCATGGTCACAATGAGAGGACAGAAGAACAGATTTGGGCTAGACACATGAGCTTAAAAATAGACACAATGCACCACTTTATACAGTGTTAATATAGACTTACTCCAGCAAGTATATACTTCTCTCCAAAATGAATCATCTAACATTCATTCAAGCATTCACTTCCTCAACCCAAAAGGATCAACACCAAATCCCCGTGGCTGCCTCCATCCCTGGGAAAGGGTATAGCTATTCTTATTTACTCTTTGATCCCTTGAACATATGAAGGGCCACAGAGCAAATGGTAAACGAACAACTATCAACAATCCTTATATGAAATTCTAAGAAGAAAGATGGGATAAAGAGGAATCAAGATATATACACATAAATATGGTTATTTGCATAACCACTGCAGTCTTTATTTTCCTAAGTGGCCAGGAAGTTATAGATGCTCTTTATCAGTTTCTTAATTCATTTTGCTGTCACCGTTTTCCTCTAGTCTGCATCTTACATGACTGTGACTTTTTACCTGGCAATTAGCAGGAGATTTGGAATCTCCAGTGACTCTCTTTATTCAGTGACTTTTCTATTAATGTTTATAATTAGATGTAGATATAATAAGCCTCTCAGAGAATCCCCAGTGTTTCAGATGTGGGCATTGTATAGGAAAATGTAACTTTATCCTTAATAATCATGGAAAATTATCCCCAATACTCCCTTTTTTTGCCTTTTGGTTTATGGACATAAAGAGCTCAAGATTGTTCAGGAACAATTTCAGCATTGAAATCAATGGAGCTAGCATTGTGAAAGCTTGAATTCCCTGAAAAATAAGATGCCAAACCACTAGGTCAGGCATAAAAATTCTCTGAATGGATTCTTAGGTGGCAGGTGGACTCGCTCTTTCCCTCTGATTCATGCACCTGTGGTAGGGAAGAAACAGCACCAGGTGGAGGTGCTGCTGCAACAAATAATCTATACTGTATAAAATAGAATCTCAATAAATTGCATTTGTTTGTAGCCAACACCATCCCTGAGTCTTTAGGCTATTTTTTACTGCTCTCTAGGGCCACATCTTTGAGGGTTTGTCTTATGTAATAAGACCAATGATTCTATGGGAATTCTATGAAGAATATGAAGTATACTCCAGAAGTTCCCAGATGCTAGTGTTAACAATGAAAGTAATCATATCCAAAAGGCTAGGCTAGTCCGCTGGTCCAGTGAACCAAAAGCACAAGTTGAAAAATTCTTGAAGAGTATAACCTTTATACTGAACACTTTCATCACAAAATGAGAGAAAGAAGACAGGAAAAAAGTGGGAGGAAAGTTTGAGAGCCGATGTATTAGTGTAAGGCATTGATCGTTTCACAGTGTATACTCATCGGAAAACCCACCCTTCAGGGTGCCTTCAGTATCTACAGCTTTGTGTACATAAGTCATAGCTCAGTAAAGTAGTTCAAAAGAAAAGAAAAATGCAGACATAGTCCCTTTCCCACTCCTGGCTTCCAATTTTCCTTCAGTTCCCCCATTTGCAGGGTGCTTGCTTACAAAGAATACAGACGGTTTGCAGAATCTAACCCCCAGTAGTAACACGAGGCAAAAGATAGAAGAGTGGGTGTGACTTTGAGATTCTGGCTTGAAACCTCAGCCTTCCTCCGCTTCACTATGCAGCATCTGTATTCTACTTGATTAAAAAAATGGCTCATTTATTTGTAAACCAGTTACTGAGTGCTTATTAGATGTTTGACTTCGTGCTAGATGCCAAAGATAAAGTGGTGACCAAAAGCACATGCCTAGGCTCTCATGAAGCCTACGTTACATTTCCAGGTATTAAGCAACTAGTCACCTTGTTGATGTGTCATTGAAAACTGTAAGGAGAATAGGTTTAAAAAACATAAACAATCTTGAAGTGATCATAGAAGTATTTCCCCGAGGAAACACCATATCAGTTCACTGAAAGCAGATAGATGAGGAAGATTTAACTGGATAAAGTAGAAAATGGCTGCGCGGAGAAAGTGTCCTTTTGTGTGGGAGGAACAACCTATGAGGTGACTGGAGAACAACTGCGGAGCGCTAACAGAGACACCCAGCGGGGCTGCACAGTAAAGAATAATGTAAGAACCACAGTAACATGAGGAGAGACATGCTCACCAGGAAAGCAGGGTGCACACTGGAGCTTCATAGCGTTTTGGTTTATGTGCCAGACAGCAGAGAAGAATTGTGAGGGAAATATTTTAGTTTTGCCAGTTTAAACATAAATATTCTACAATTTGTGTGGGTCTGAGTTGAAAAACGGAGATCAGTTAGTAGGCAACCTTGGTGAGCCAGGAAAGTAGCTTTAGGGTCTTGGCCGTGGGGATGAACAGAAGCAGACAGTAAGATATATTTAGAGAGCAAAATGAACAAGCATTGTTGGCACATTACTTAGGAGATAAATGAAGATGGCAAGAATACACATACACATGAATAGAATGTGTGTATTTCTAGCTTGGGTAAATTTATTTATGCAAGTGTCACGGACGGATTGCAAGCAATAGAAGCAAATGTCTTAATATCCCTGGATATATTGATTTACCTAATATACCTAAAAATACATAATTGAATATATAATTAATTTTTTCCTATATAAAGCACATTTATTTATTTTTTATGAGCAAATAGTGTGTTTTATTCAATACTTTAAAAATAAAAATTTTGTGGCAATTTATAAATAAATTTCTACTGTAATAATAAATTGTTACTTTGAACCAATAGACTAGTATAACAAAAAATTCATTTACAAACACAAAGCAGTGGGCTCTATGTAAGGATAATTCACTTTAATGCATAATTTTGCTTTTAAAAAAGATGACTGTTACAATCAGGTGTATAGTCACTTAGTTATAACTAAGTCCTGTCTGTGCAAAGAGGTCCTCCGAGGGAATCCACTTCAATCATCTAGATTACACTTTTCTCTGGTGACTTCTCCAAACAGCAGAAATACTCACAGCTGCACGGAGACCAGCACACCGGTTTTGACCCCGTGTAAATCAGTGCAATCTCTACAAAACAGGCTCAGCACAGGGAGCGCAGCTCAGACTTGTAAACTAGCCCCAGCTTGGAAAATAATGAGGCAGCAATTAACAGCAGCATCAATCATTACTAAAAATTAACAACCTTAGGCGTCCTTGTTTGGGGTTTCTGAATTTTAGGTGCATCCACCACTTCGTCATAGCCTGCACTCATTCCCTTCACCCAGCAACCAATGGGGACCCTCCTATCCGAATGCTGACCTTCTGGGCAAGCTTTCTTCAGATGTTCCACAGAGCCACAAAGTCTGCGGCCACCACCATCAACATAAAGTCCTTTGGGATTGTCAGGACAAGACTGAGACAGATGCCCCATTTCCTGCCAGCAAAGCATTTTGCAGAAAGAAAATTCACCAAGAGCGGGGTCCGCTTTAGCCCTGCGCTTGGTTATTTCATGCTTTCTGGACCCACACCGGTCACACGTCCCAGTGCCCACGTCTTGGTTTTCAAGGGCAGGTGGGCAATCAGCAAGTCCAAGGCCAGGTTATCTACAACAAAAACACACCACTGCATGTTTCTTGGCTGCTCGTCATTTTGTCTTCCTTCTCGACGACTGTCTTTCTTTAAAGTGAATGCTGTCTCTTCTCTCATTTCTGGGCTGTCTCTGACTATCACCTCCCCAGTGGGAGCCACCTGGGAGCTCCGTCTCAGGTATTCCATGAAGCCGTTCACATCTTCACTTAAGTACTCTTTTTTCTTTTTGTTCTTTTTATGCTTTGCTTGGGGTGTGTCATTTTTAAGGGATGGTCTACTGGCTCCAGGTCACTGATGATTTGGCAGGTTTGAGCACCTTTTCTGAGGTGACCTCTCCTTCATGTCCTCCCACGCCGTGGCAGGCAGTGGTCCTTTGCTATGTGTGGTGGTAACTCGTGCCCACCGGGTCATGGCTTCTCTGGAGGGATCTGCTCAGTTGCATGTGATCCTTTAGAGCAGTTGAAAAAGCACATTTAAAAGGATACAGATCAAACTAAACATATTAACACATTATATATAAAATGGTCCAGATATTCACGCAGCCAGGTTTTAAAATTTTCTCTGTGTTACTAAACTGTCCCTGTTCTACTCATTGACCAAGTTCCTTTTCTCTTATTAACCAGCTTTTAAAAACTATTTTAAGCCATTATTCTTATGGATTTATTCTTACCTTTGCTTTTCTTAGTCACTAAGTGAGAATGAGGAAAAATTCAGCGATTACAGTCATCCAGTAAGACCTGTTGAATTAGCACTGGCTGCTGTAGTTTTTCTGTTTTATTTTTCCCATACTGGGCAGTATTTTTTGATGTTTGTTCCATGAACTGTGTGGCAGCCAGCTGGATTCTGAGCCTCACCTCATCTCTCATCACCCCTCTGTCCCTGGATGCCACATGCAAGAGAATGGACCAAAAGGTTAAGAGGGAGAGATACTTCCTTCCCACTCTCTGGTTTGGAGACTAGTTGTGTCTTTTTATATTGACAGTCCTACCGCGAAGGCCTTATCTTCTATCTCGTGGGTTCTTTGGCTTTCAGTAATGTTCTTTCCTTCCTTTTCAACTTCTGGCCTAGGGCTGGTGATCGTTTTCTGCTGTTTCTCTAATCTTCATTCGGTCACCTCTACCAGTAATTTCTTCATACAGATTAGCTCATTTGCAGTATGAGTGCGATTCTTTTGTCTCCTTCTGGGTACTCATTGGTTTAACTTTATTTGAGCTGAAAACTATAAAACTTTCTTCCCTAAGTGATCTCCTGCTTACTCTTTTTGCCACACTCTATATTAAGGCTTAGCAAGGTTATTCTATAAAAGGCCAAATACTGTTTAAACACTGTGGATCATATAACCACTGATACAACTACTCATGGCTTCTCTTGTAGTAGGAAAGCAGCCATAATCAATATGAGAAGAAATTAAAACAGCTTTGTTTTAATAAAACTTTATTTATAAAACCAGAGGTACAGACCAAATTTGGCCTAGTGAACATTGTCAATTCCTGTTATTAATATTCAAATAAAAACATATTTTTTCTATAAGCATTATCACTGACCAATAGTTCTAATATTATAGTTTTAAATTTTTAATTAAGTGCTCAATTTGAACATAATGGTTTATGCAATGAACTGTAGTGGGTGTGAGATTTAACACATATAAATGATCTCATAGGTAATTTAGTAAAATCTCATGACCTAATGAAAAATTCCAGATGAATTCTATAAGAAACAGGTGTAACATATTGTTGATGCTACTAAGACTTGTGGATTGTTACATTCATAATTTAAGTGCATAATAATTGGTTTGTGTAATGAATACAATCAAATCTTGAGTCATCTCTCTGAAGGGTAGTTATGAAGTGGAATGTTTGTGGCAAATTTCAAGGATTTAATATCTTAAAATTCTTCTGAGTTAATATGGCTCTAATAGGAGTCATCACTCTGCCCAAGAATATAATTGTATTTTAATATTAAAATGTAGGATGAAAATTACAAGATAAGTCATTTTTCTTTCAAAATAAATTATACATTAGCATCATTGTTTCTGCCTTTTGTAATTGCCAAGTCTTCCTCTGTTAACTTGTTTATCATGTCTTATCCCAATATCCTATGACTTTCTGTAAACTGATCCTATTCTGTCCCCCCTTCCTTTCATGTTTTCATCTAAGTAGTATTTTTTGATGAAGAACCATGTAAAACATGGAAAAAATAAAACTCACTATTGCATGAGCCCACCCTGAAAAAAATGCAGCGTTTGCACATAGTAATTTCAAGCAATAACTCACAACAGGGTTTCCTATGTGAAACCTGTGAGAAATAATTTAATGAATACTAATGATCATGGATAAATGCTTCAGTACTTGTATACAGAAGGGAGCAGAGGGACCTGTAAATATCACCTTAAAGCAAGAAGAGACAGCTTTCATTATTAAGGAAATTGGAGCATATGGTCTGTTTTTGAAATCAGGAAATATCTTACTTGAGAGTAGAGAAAGAAATGTAGAATCAGAAGTTCAAAAGGCAATCTTCTCTCTTGGTGACCTAATAAATCTCTTTGTGTGTGTGTGTGTGTGTGTGTGTGGTGGTGGTGGTGTGTGTGGTTTTTTCTTTCCAAATAGGGCTATTTTCAAGTTGAGAGTTATTTCATTAAAAAATAATGCATTAAATAATAGCAAAATCTCTATTTTCTTTAGAGTTATACATTATCACCAAACAGCCCTTTCCATGATGACTATCTCAGGGAAGAAAACTAAAGAACAAAGGGAAACGCTGGGTGAAATATGGGAGATGGTAGAAAAACTGTCCCTTACACTCAGAGTCCTATTTTCATACCGTAGAGCCAGAGTCCCCAAGTCCTGGGCCACACACAGGTACAGATCAAGGGCCTTCTGGGAACTGAGCTGCGCAGCAGGACAGGAAACGGTGAGTGCTGTGGGGGCAGTTGGAGCTTCATTTGTTTCTCCAGCTGTTCCTCATTGCTCACTTTGCCCCTCCTCTAGTCCCCCCATCAGCTGTGGCGTTAGATGTTAGATTCTCGTGAAATGCAAACTGTATGGCAAGCTCTGCGTGTGAGGAATCTAGACTGGGCGGCCCTTCTGAGAATCTAAGGCAGAGCATCACAGAAATACTGTGCTCCACAGATCCAGTCCCCTGTGCTAAAAATGTTGGGAACCCCTGTGTAGAAGATTGCATTAATGATTTCAATCCTATTTTTCTCTTACATGTACTCTTTTGGCCATGTGGCCTTGTAATTTATCCTACTAAAAGACACTGATGTTTCCATGACCCCTCTGTGGGTTGCACCATGTCATGTACTTTGAAGGACAGAGTGGCAGCAATAGCGTAATAGCTCGTAGCCCAGGCCTCAACAGAGGCTGCTTGTGTGTGCTCTGGTCCTTGTGCTTCTGCCATTGCCATAAGCCAGTGTCTCTGGTACTGCTGATTCCTGGGTAATGAGAGATCTTGAAGCAGAGCCTCTCCAGCTCAGTCCAGTGTAGGTGAGTGCATCTTCAGGTGAACACAATAAACGGAGTGCTGTGGGTTTGCTTATCATCCTGTGTTTTTGTAGCCACAGCTAACTAACTCACGCAGATTTAATTATAGCTTCCATTTTGAAGCAGATCCTAGGTCATCACGTGAGAGAGCAGAACACAAGAGGGTTAGCTTATTTTGACAACAATTCTGTTTTTCAACCCTTAAATCATTTAGGATTAATGTACCTATGAGAAGTTTCCTAAAGCTCCTTGAGTAACCAACGCTCCTTAGAAATTCTGCCTTCTAACCTGCTGTGAATGCAACGTTTCAGTTTATGATATCTTCTTGCTACCAAGGAATTTTAAACCAAAATAATTGAAACCTTTATTTTAGAAATTATTTTCGATTGCTAAGGAAGAAATGTTTTAGTGGAAACAAAACACCTGAAATTGCTCTTTGAGAACTTGGGAAACTGTGTGTGTGTCAGGGGATGATAAACAGAAAGGTTTGTGGCTGGAGCCCACTGAAGAATATTCCTTAAGAGCTGGGGATGTAGCTCAGAGGTAGTATGTTTGCCCAGCATTCATGAAACCCTAGTTTAAATCCTCATTACTGAAACCCCCAAACCATGACAAAAACTTGAACTGAGACTAGGGCATAACTGTAAGCCCAGCACTAGGGGTGTAGAGTAGAGAGGATCTCGACCTTAGCCTGAACTACATACTGAGCCTGTGTCACTGAAGAAAAACAAAAAAATCCTGACATCTAATTTACTGTAGGAAAAATTTATCGAATTCCGAGTTTTTAGTAACCGTATCTCATAACTGATGAAACGGGAGGCTTATAAAGGTTAGTAATGTTCCTAGCATTGCACAGTAGGTGATACAGCTGATATTTCCACTTAATTTTATGACTTCAGCTCACTTCTTGAGTGCTCTTTGTGGAGGTCATAGCTCCCTATTTTTAGTCCTACATTTCTTATGATAACGACTCCAAATGATTTTCCACATACAGCAAATATGTATGAGCAAATCTCATTTTCAGAATAGCATTGGACTATCTACTGATATCCAAAGTAATATGCAGGGGCTGGGGGTATAGCTCAGTGGCATAAGCGCTTGCCTGGCAAGCACAAGGTCCTGAGTTTGATCCCCGGTACTGGAAAAAAAAATAGTAGCTCAGAAAAGCCAAAGTAATATGCAATCAAATCCTAACAAAGTAGCAAAATAGGATACTTTGTAATAACAGGAGAAGTTTGCCCTGGAATCCTTTTAGGAGAACCTCTCACTTTTATGCATGCAAATAAAAAAGAGTTATTTAAAAGAACCTAAAATTACGTTTGAAATATAGTAACAGATATAGTTATTATTTATTCATTTTGTTAGTATATGCCAGGTGTTATGCCAAGTATTTTGCATGTATTATCATAATTATGCCTCATTACACCTCTAAGATTATGTCCATTAACTCAGTGTTCACTTTGAATGTGAAGAAATTAAGATATAGAGAGGGGAAATAACTTTTCCTAATGCACATGGGACACAAGCAGGAAACTTTTAAGTTAAACTGTGAGATCTGACTTAGGAACACATGTTTTATGTTTTGATACTTTTCAAAGAGAGCACATTTCTGTATCTGGAAGGTATTTTGTTGACTATGTTCTCATGAATGGCTGTTTAGTTTAGGAACACTGAAATCAAGTTTAATTCTTTTGCAAAATAAAAATCTGCTAGAAATTGAAAGTATTAGACAGCAGTGTGAATGTTAGGCCAAAAGGTGCTAATAATATTTACTTTTTTTTTTTCAAAATAACCACAGAAGAATACTATGTTGGCCTATTTGGGAAGATTAGAAAGTCTATATATGTGGTGTTCAGTGCTATACCGTATATAGTGTACCGTTTCTGTCTCTGCTAGAAAATCTTTAATAAAAATCCATGTATCTCTAAATTGC
The DNA here is from genome assembly GCA_004027595.1 of Dinomys branickii. Classification (NCBI taxonomy): domain Eukaryota; kingdom Metazoa; phylum Chordata; class Mammalia; order Rodentia; family Dinomyidae; genus Dinomys; species Dinomys branickii. Next base: position 25,146 of record PVLD010019664.1, read on the forward strand.
AGTACAGTGGAAAGATATGACTGTGAGGTGGGGCAAGGACGGCATAGAGTTTTGCTTCTTTCATCTAGCTCAAACCCTAGACAAAACAAGTCCACAGGTATTTTTACAAAATAACTATACAGCTATGGCTCAAGATGTGATTTTTTAAATAATAAGGACCTCGGGAATATGCTTGTTAGTCAGTTTTCTGTTGCTGCAATGCAGTATCTACAATTCGCAGTGTGGAGGGGGAGAGGTTAATTTTGACTCACAGTTTTAGTTGATGATCAAACCAGGATGGCAAAGGGATGTGGCTGAGGAAAAGGTTGCCTGACCTATGGCAACCAAGAAGCAGAGAAGAGAAGAGCTGGGGAGGGAGATCCACCCTTCCAGGTTGCGTATCTCGCTGACCCCTCTAGCTAGGACTCAGCTTCGGTCAGGAGCACGTTTACCTGTGAAGTCCTCAGTGGATTATTCAGCTGGGGTTTTCTGATAAAATATTTTGTCTTAATTTTAGGATACTGCCTTTGCCTTTGTTCTCTTTCACGGTTTCTTCTTTTCCAGAGTACAGGAATATAGCTACGGACCCTGAAAGCAGATCTATTGTCTTAGGACATGAAAATGAAAATTCGTGCTCAGTTTGGTAGAGCAAGAATGACCTTTGTTTCTTTATGGTTTCTTCGGGGAATATTGCTGACTATGAAATACTCACTTTCTGACTTTGTGTTTTTAAAAAAAGAGCTGTATTTTATTGAATGTAGGCAGCCAGTATTTGAAATGAACATAATTGATATAATTAGGGTATTATCCTTCCATCTGTCCACATACATCAGTAAAAAACACAAATTGTTTTTTACAGCACTTCTAGTAACAAATTAAGGAAATTAGGTAAATTGCCTTTAATTCCTAGAACTAAGAATTGTTTTTCCCAGACAGTGACCCCTCTAGCCATGCCTCAGCTTCCTTTTTCCTCAGAGAATGTTCTACAAACTCAGGTGATCTTGCACACCTGATACATTGTGCTATAAAGAGGAGTGGCTTCACCCATTCTCCTGTCCCTACTATGATTTTGTAGTGTTCTTGACTGTTGAGGGAAAGTTACTTCTATTGGGCTACTTCTGCCCTTCCTAAGGTTTCCTCTTGACCCCAGTTGCTATCTCTCCAGGGACACCAGTAAGCTCTCTGTCGCGGTATCTCTTCTTAGTCACACTTTTTCTGGCTTTTGATTTATAGTACGCTCTTGGCATTCATCTTGATTTTTGTAGGTATGTTGACAGATGATTTTGCCCTCTCTAATTTTCTTCCCTTTGAACAACTACGTTAAGTAAATTGCAAGCCAATTGTGTAGACACATTTTATGTCATTCCAAAGTCTGGCAGTTAATAGTCTTAATAGGATTAGCTTCAAGATCACTGTTGATAAACTCACACTCCTAAGATTATATAACTAGGTGTAATTTTGTCTTTTGGCCTGTTAAAAAACATCAAAAAATTAAAATAATAAAATCAATAGTTTGCTTGTTTTGAAGAGAAGGGTACAAAAATGAAATACCCACAGGAAATACCATGAAAACATTGTGTGCTTTCACCGCACTCCTTTGAATGGCAAAATGAACACACGTTTCCTTCTGTCATTTTGTCTTCCGACTTGTATTTGTTGCAGTCATATATTTAGTCTCTCCTGCTGTTCTTTTTGTGCCTTTATGTATTATACTTCAAACTCTGTTTCATAGTGTGTCTGCTTTAAAGTTGATCTATTGAAGCTGGCCTAAGGGAACAGAATGTGCGTCCTTACTCTATCCTAATTTCCCCCTCTTCCTGCATAATTTTTCTAACAGCAAAAAAAAAAAAAAAAAATTCATAACAATCATTTTCTGTGAACCATTTTTCAGTTTTTTAATCTAAATTTTATTTTTAGGTGAGTTCAGAATACCTCTGCTCGGTCTACTGGGGTTTCCTTTTGTCTCTTAGCTGGTTCTCACATTAATATGTTGTTTTGGGTGATGGTAGAGTTGGTGGCATTTTGTTTATAGTGTCAAGAAGTGTTCCTGTGTGATATATTTTACTGAAAAACTTGACCTCACTTTAAACTCCAGATTAGTTTTAAACCATTGTTCTTTAGAAGAAGAACATTTTGAGTTACTGATTCAATTTATTACCTTAAATTTCTTTTTCTCATGTATTTCTTTTGTGATATAAAAAAGCAAAATGAATATATTTTTTGTGTTCTTAATAGGTGAATGTAATATTCTCCAAAGGCCTCAGGATTCACTGAGACAGGTAAATGTGGTATTTAAATGTCATTAACAACATAAATGGTAGGTATATTTCTGTGACCGCATAGATTATAATAAACAATTTCAGTTAGTAGATTATTTCAGAGATCTGCAGTGCAGATAAAACACTGGTAGTTTCTTCCATTTGGCTTTCCTTATACAAGTACATGTGATAGAAGAATCGTATGAAGCTTTATGGTTACTGTCACTTCGGTAAATTTCACCATTAAACTCTTCCAGGTTAAAATGTGTGCTTCAGTTTTAATGGCTTAGAAAATCCGAGGTTCAAATAAATTCTTATGTAAAAGTGTAAGGATGTGCACTAATTTTAAAAGTAAAAAAGAACAGCAAAACTAACCATCATATCACCTCTAGAGCATTATTGGCACAGGAATGGTAGCACTCAACTAAGATGAGAATTGACATCCTTTCCTTAGTAGTTATCAAAAATAACTTATATGTTATCTGTAGCTACACTATGTTTCAATTCTATTAATATATAAACTTTTTCCATAAGAATTTATCCAGTATTGCCAAGGATGTAGCTCAGTGGCACAGCACCTGCCTGGCAAACACAAGGTCCTGACTTCCATTCCAGATACCAAAAAAGAATGTATCCAGTATAGACAGGAAAACAGACATCTGTTTTTAAACATCACCTTTAATCAGTGAAACATACTAAACAGCCTCAAAATGTCAAATTTTTGTCCTGTGGTGTTGTCTTGATTATGTTTCTTAATCTTTCCAAACCTGAGTGTTTAAATTTATAAAACTAGATTCAAAGAATAATTTTCTCACTTGGTGATTATATTAAATGCAATGATACAAATAAAGAGTTTACAACAATGCTTTGTACATAGCACTCAAGAAATGAAGACCAGTGTTGTCTTGGATTACTAATAACTTTATATAAAAGTACCAGAAATTGGCATATGACCCTGTGATTTCCAGAAACCAAGAGACAGTTCAGTTTCTATTTTTATTTTATTACCTTTTAGCTAGAATTTATTGGACAACTACCCTGAGCATCTACAGAAGATATAAACATTAATTGTAAATTAATTTTGGGTCAAGTATATAACTCTTTTGAATTAGATCAGTGAGGGCGACTAAACCAGGTAACTCGGTGTCTTGAATGGATATTTATTGTAATCAAATGGAGATTATTTAAATAATTTCTGGATCACAGTGATGAAAATTTGCATAAAATAATGGAATAGAAAAATAATTCTATGCCAACTAATGAATTTTTAGCCTCATCCTACAATGAAAATTAACTTTATATGTTTGGCCATGTTGAGTAAAAAGTTATTAGTTTCCTAAAGCCATTGGGAAATTCTAAACTCTCAGCAAATTTTTCCAATGTACAAATGATAGCAATTTTGTTTCTTTATTATTTTTCTTTAAATTGTTTTGCTGACTGATCCATGTAAAGTTTATGTACACAGTACATCATGCTTTTTCTAATTATAACGTCCATCATAGTAACCAGTAACACCCATCAGGTTATGAAGGAAGAAAAAATTAGGTATTTCTACTCACTAGAAATTCTTTTCTGTCCTCTTCATCTAATAGCTGCAGGTTTATCATCTGTCAATCATTTCCTTTCTTTGGTGATCTTATTGGTAAATAATTCTGTCTTGGTTACTTTCCTCTCGTTGCTGAGAAGAAACACCCAATGCCCAAAATGAAGGAAGGAAAGGTTTATGTAGCTTACAGTTTATGGAAGTTTCAGTCCATACTTGGCTGGCTCAGAGGCAGAGTGGCACATGGCAGAGGGCAAACGTTCACGGCAGCAGAGCACAACAAAAGCAACCAGCAAAAGGGGGGAATGGCAGCAAGCAGCCTCTTTCTACCTTCCTTACATTGTAAACAGTCTACCCCCACCCACTGGTTGTGTAGCACTCACATAACCTCCATGCCCTCCTCTTCCACTGGCTCAGGATACAAAGTAAGCACCCTAGCTTGCTGTTGAGTCACTCTGCCTCTAGTCTCCCCAAGTTGACACAATGTATCAGTCATAACAATTTTCAAGAAGGAACAGATCATTTTTTCGGGCTTCTGTCGTGAAGGAAGGGTTTTCAGGATGGACAAAACAGCAGTTATTCTTTTTCCATAGGAAAAGTAGAGGTTAATGGAAGAATTCTTGATAGACGCCAGAGTAGAAACAAAGTAGGAGGAACCTAGTGGTAGCAGGTCATTGAGACTTTTCTCCTGAGAAATTTGTTCTTTCTAGACAGCTTCCATGGAAGTATGCTTCATTTTTATATTGACTGTTTTCATCTGAATACCGGCACCCTGACAGATCTATGGTAGTTGTTGGTTCCAGGAAATCTGTCAATGTCAAAAGTTTTCCTGAAGGTTGGCTTAAGAGAGATAGAGTTATAATAGGCGTGGTTCTCATTTTCTTTTGCAGTTTGGCAAATTCTTTCTGGGAATAATAATCTAGACTCTTATTTGTATTTCAATAAGTATCGCTATTTTCCAGACGTCTTGTTGTCTGGTTTCAAAGATATTCTCATCTTTCCTACTTTTCATTGAGTGTTTTATCCTAGTACCTTTCTTGTGTTTCCCCTGGGCTCATTTTGCTCTTCTAGTTGACTTAATGTTTTTTAATTTGAAGATTTAAGGTAATATGAAAGCCCAGCCATATTTCCCCCTTCAATTCTTGTGCTTCTCTATGACCCGACTCTTCTTTTTGCATTGTTTACTGTTCCTTACAAATATTTTGCCTGAAATTGAAAATGTGTATAATTATTTTATGAAATAATATATTTTAAATATTTTCACCAAGTGCTCATGTATCATAGCCCAATTTTTCAAAGCATTTATTTCTGTACAGTATTTTGGAACTTTTTTTTTTTTTTTTTTTTTTTTTTTTTTTTTTTTTTTTTTTTTTTTTTTTTTGCGGTGCTGGGGATTGAACTCAGGACCCTGCGCTTGCTAGGCAGGCGCTTATTCCACTGAGCTATATCCCCAGCCCCCATGTACAGTATTTTGAAAAGGTGCCCAAATATCCAATTTAAATTTGCCGCTGTAAAAGAATTGCTCTATCATTTTCTTGTTTTCAATAATATATCTAACTTTAAAAAATATATTGAACTTTTATCCCGTTACTTTGGCCCTCATATAATACTAGATTTTAGTTCACAGTGCTCTCAGGGAGAACTTGTCCAAACTTACTACAGAAATAAGCGAACTAGGGACACAGTGTGAGATGGCTTCTTCCCTAAGAGCGTGTAAATTGCTTTCTTGTGTAGTTAGCATTAAAGCTGTTGTATTCCTATACTTGAATGTGCTTTTGACACACGGTGCTGCTTTGGGTGAATTTTATTGGTACATTTAATTTAAAAATTCTGGATTACTTGTCAATCAGTTTCAAAATCAGTAGCATTCAAAATGCTTATCTGTTGCAAACTTCAGTGAAATAAATAACTGGGCAGTTTTCATTATAATTTTTAAGAATATTGTATTAAGCATTAGTGAATGCTTCCTTCATTCCAAAGGAAGTCTACCATGTGCTTGGTACTCAAATTGGTAGGTAAAATTATTTATATAATATATAACTCCCCTGTCTCACAGGGACAGATGCATTTTACTAGATAGCTTGAAAAATTCCACAGAAAAGATATGGCAATATAATGATGGTGTACTAGTTTTCTAGTGCAGCACAACAAGATATCACAATCTCAGTGGATCCCGATAACATTCATTTATTAGCTGACAGTTCTGTTGTTCAGAAGTACAGGTGGGTGCGGTTGAATATATACTCCAGAAGTCACCAGGTTGAAGTAAAGTTATTGACCAGGCTGAACTCATTCCTGGAGGCTCTGGGAAGGAGTGTCCTTCTAAGTTCTCTCTCATTGGTGAAAGCGTTCAGTTCTTCAGGACTGTAGCACTGAGGCTCCCATTTCCATATCGGCTGTTGTCTGGAGAGTGTTCTCCGTTACTAGAGGCTGCCTGTACTGTTACTCAGGCGGTGTCTCCAACTTCCAGTCAGCAATGGCGGCCAAACCTTCCTTGTACTTTGAATAACACTGACTTCCTTCTCTGAGAGAAAGAAGCTTGTGATTTAAAGGACTCATATAATTACCCAAGTAACCCAGGTAATCTCCTTATTTTAAGGCTAAGTAATTAGTAACCTTAATTACATTGCAAAGTCTCCCGGAGTATATAAAGTAACCTATGAGTCTTGCTGGTCTGACGTCCTAATATAATCATAAACCAGGAAAGGTTAGGGCAGAAAGTCTTGGGGGTTAGTTTTAAAATTCTATTTACCACATGTGATAGTTCCTTTCTTCAAAGTGAGTAGAAAAGCAGAGTGTTCAGGCAAATGTCTCAATGTCCCATGAATAGGCTGAATAGTTTCTGTAGCACTTGCTCCAACCAACAAACGAAATCCATAATCCTAATTCTTGATTTATTTCCTAGCTCTGTCATCAAAATGCACGCTTTCATCTTTCTCATCTTCTGCTTTTTAAGTTTTATGTGACTTTTTTTCTATTTGTCTGGGCTTGTGTTAATGCTTGCATTATCATTACAATCATGGAATCCTGCCTGCCTCTCTAGCCCCCACCCCGGTTTAGGCTCCTGTCACTGTATTGTATCCTTGGGATGTTCCCATAGATCTCATAGAGCTGATCCTCTTAATTACATGGAACTACTCTGAATCCTATTTACATCAGACGCCACTAGAGACTTTTCCTGTCCTCCTGAAATGCTTGTTAATAACATGTTACACTTTTGAACAACTGTATCTAGGCAGGGAGTTGGTTACTTCCTAAAATAGCCAGGCACGTTCTCTTTATGAGAATGCTTTATCAGAATGCTTCTGGAAAGTTGTTAACTACCTTTTACTAAAGTCTGAATGGAAACTGAATTAACATCTGAATTAAATTTAAATGTTATGCACTCCAGGTTAACTTGTAGGAAAATTCACAGTACATCAGGAAGTGCTTTCCGGTTTATTTGTTTGAACTCGGAAACATTACTTTCTGCATTTGCTTTTATTCCTGAGAAGTATGAGTAGAAATCTTAGCTCTGGCTAGTCGTTCAGGACCCTCCCTTATTAGATATTTAGTTTACAATGATCTGAAGCTCATGCAGTTATTTGTGCTTATAGAGATTTGGGTTGCTGTAAATATCTTTCACGCTCATGTCAATTTATTAACTGGACAGATTTATTGAGTGTGTTTTATATACTTCTTCCATATACAATAGGGGTAAAAGTACTAAGGAATTTCTGTAATTATTGCATACAAAGAATCATTTCTTACAACAGATCATTCATTAAAAGCTATCTTTGTACCAGTTTTGAACATGTCCTTTACCTTTAGCATAAGTTCCTCTCATGACCCTTATAGATAACATTCATGGTAAGAAACACCATTCTAATTTTTTATTCTTGGAATCTTCCTTTTCCATTCTAGTATTTGCTGCTTTTTATAGCAATTTAGGCACACTGTTAACTTTACAAATTTCTCTTCTTGAGACATTGCTAATATCTTTCTCCTTTAAAATTTCTCCGTTATTGTCATCTATAATCTCTCTCGGTACCCACCCCTTACCTATTATCTATCTATGTATCTGTGTTGGTTTGGGGCATAGTTCTGCAAGGGGGAACAATATAATACAGGACACATATTTTATATGACTATTTATAATAATCACCCAAAGAACGATATACAGAAGAATGCAGGAAATCCGTCCGCATACCACAAACTAGGAATCTAGCCGAGGGCCTGGATCCCATGACAGTGTCCTACATGAGTCCATCCAAAGACCTAGAGCTCATGACAATGCCTCTCATGAATCCAACTGGAGGCTCAGAGTCTATAACAAAATCTCATGTAGGCCTGTTTCGTGCATCTGTGCTGGGAGAGCCAAAAGGTCAGTGGTGGAATAGTACGTCTGTGCCATCGGGATGAAGGACCTGTGCTGGAAGGCTGAGGGATTTTCACAAGAGCCAGGAAATGATGCTCAGAAGAACCAGGGCTCCCGCCCCAAAGGTACCACAGCCATCTTCAGCAACAGCGAGGACCGGAGCTCCTCTGATGATTAAGATGGCCGAGTTCTCATCAGGAAGCCAACGCAGCAAGCTTCTTCAGGAGCCTGAGCTGTGCACCTTCTTCCCCTCTGGAGCCAGGAAGCAATCCTTAAGGTGAGGACCAGAGCTTCCCCAAAGTGAATCAAAGCCATTCTCAGAGCCAACGAGGTCTCCAGCTCCTTGCAGGATGTAAACAGTCAAGTTCATCAGGAAAGCCAGCATGAGCTCCTCCAAAACAACCAACAGCTCCCAACAGCGTTTCTCTGCTCCCAACAGTCTTTCAGTTCCCAACAGCCTTTTTCTTCTTCTCCAGTTCTGCCTCTTATGCTGCTGGCAACAGTCCCCAGGTGGGCTCCCGCACCCGGCACTGCGCTTACTCAGGTCAGCTGGGGGTTAGAAGTTGACCACCGGTTATCAATCCCCTAACTACCTATCTGTGTATCTATCTAGCGGTCGTCTGTCTATCTCATGTCCTTGCACCTTTTTATTTTTCTTTCTGCCTCATAGGTTGCCACTTTAACAGATCTTTGAATAGGTGAGAATCTTTAAAAATGTGTAGTGTTGACTACTGTTTATTTTTACATGTTATAGGTCTTGTTTTGCCCGAAGAAATCTTCGTCTGCCACTATCTTTCCCCATGGTTGACTTATATTTTATTTATATACCCAGTTCACACCTTCTAACTATGCTCCTTAGCTTGTATCCATAACATTTGACTTAATTAGAATCCAACTTAATTGTTGCTGATTCTAACACATGCATCCACCACAAACTGTTGTGTTTTCTTCTATTATTTTTCATACTTCTGGTCCCTTGCTGTGCCAGTAAAATGATGAGTCCGGTGTATAGTTTATACCTTTTCTAGAAAATAGTGACTTTTGCTACATGGTTGTAAGGATAAACCCACTTGCATTTCTGCTCTAGCCTCCCGATACATACTTGAGTTTTTAAATACAATTATGACAGTAACCTTCATTTCCTTTCAGTATTAGACAATTCCATATTTTCTTGTGCAAACACTGTTTTTCTCCAAAAATCTAATAGGCACTGGAGACTTCGGCAATCTCTGACAGTACTACGTAAATAGAATTTTCATTATTAGTTTAAAATTATCAGTGATAAAGGGAATCATTTCAAGTATAAATCCATGAAAACTGAACTGTGCTCATAGACAAATTCTTAATCAATAAAATGAAAATATCTATAAATATTTTATTATTGTCTTTGATTTTACTCTGAAGAGTCCTGTCTAGAACGCAGAACATATAGAGAATGATGTTTAAGTGAATGCAGTTTTTAAATCTTTAATAATTATATAGATTTCTTTTGGTGCTTAGCTCTGCATCATGTGCTGAGTCATGACAACCATTCTAGTAAGAAAATGTCCACATTTTGGCACATCATTTCCTTTACAAAGTAAGAAATGCAAACATTTGTGGGCTGGTGATATTTACCCATGGAATCAGCAGGAACAAAGGCATAATTTATTCAAAGAATTGATTAAATATCTTGTCCCAGAGAAAGAGTTTTGTATTTTATGTAACTGGTGACCTTCAAAGCCATTAAAATAGTCCAAGAGTCACAGTTTTTCATCCATGCCTCTGTGCACACATTTTGATTGGTGATTGTGTTGTCTAAGCCCAATTTTAAAAGTAATTCATGACCAAGCACTGAAAATTTGCAAGTAACAATCTTCCCAGATGATCAGATATTCTCTTTCTAAAGAGCCTTATGTAGTTTTGTATAAAGAATAGATTAATTTTATGAGTGTATTATTCTGTAAGATAGGACACTTAGGTTGGAGATTTGGATAGTTTTTTTTGATTCACAAACTAAAAATCCAATGCATAATAAATGCTGAAAAATGCACACATATACTGTACCTTTAAAATATGTTAAAATGATGCTAGAGAAACTATGGATTTCCCCCACAAATCCCATTCACGTTTAATAAATACATCATCTATATTTATCTATGATTTTATTAGAAGCAATGGTGCATTAACAGAGGATCAGTAGAACAGACTGGAAGATGCAACCACAACAAAAAACCCACTCAGCTACCTAATATTTGACAAAGGGGTCAATCAAACCCACTGGAAAAAAGAAGGCCTGTTTAATAAATGGTGCTGGAAAAACTGGCTCGCCTATTGCCAAAAACTGAAAATAGACCCCAGTCTATAACCATGCACCAAACTCAGGTCAAAATGGATCATAGACCTCAACATTAAAACAGAAACTCTAAACCTATTGGAAGAGAAAGTAGGTAAAAATCTTGAAGACATAGGAGTAGGCAGAGACTTCATGAACAAAAATGAAGCTGCAAGGGAAACACTTCAAAGAATCAATAATTGGGACCTCATCCTACTGAAAAGTTTTTGT